>WTSP01010471.1:56422-150939 GCA_025331215.1 Actenoides lindsayi
GGGGTTGGAAGGGACCTCTGGAGATCATCTCATCCAACCCCCCTGCTCCAGCAGGGTCACCCAGAGCAGGGGGCCCAGCATCGCATTGTTCAGGGGGGTCTGAAATCTTTCCAGAGAAGAAGATTCCACAAGCTCTCTGAGCAGCCTGGTCCACCTTCTATTACCCTCACAGGAAAGAAGTTTTTCCTTATTCTTGGAACTTTCCTTATTGTTGGAGTGAAAATGTAGATTTAAGCAGAATCATCCTTTTACTGCTCCCCCTTTATATGTTAGATCCAGCTGTCCATTGACCTGCTGCACTGCAGCAGTGTTCTTCTAGACTTAACATTCAGGGAACAGCAGCTCCTCAAGGAACTGATTATGGAGCAATAAAATGATGGCATTCACTCAGTCTATGGGTTTCTTGTTGATCAGGTTGAGAAGCACTTCCTTTATCCCAGGGTCAGGAGGTTCAAGTCTCATCACTTTTGAGAGAGGTCATCAGTGTCTAAAGTCCTTCGCTGGGAGTTCATGATACAGAAATGACATTCAGAAATTAAAGTGGATGTCTGAATCCACTTCTTCTTAACCTGCTTGCTTTCTCACAGACACAATGTGAGGAAGGATGCTTGGTAAAAAGTTTTTTCAGTCTGTGCAGTTCTCTTATTTTCTCCACATGTACTGCACTGCAACTCAAGGGTCTGGTGTTTTGGTCAACTGAATACATGCAATATGCTTTGAAAGCTTGCTAGGCATCAGGCTTTATTTGTATTTAGTCTTCTTACTGCGGTACATACTCTTTGGCTTTGTGCAGGCAAGAATATCACACTCTTGAAACATAACTATTACTGAGATGTTCTATAACCTTTTTGTACCTTCTTATCCTGGCAGTTAGAAGCCTACAAATATAGAAAAGTGCCTTCCCTTTTACAAGGGAGGGAGGGCACTTTCCTAATGCAGTTGCACCCTTAGCTCCTTTCTTTTTCTTGCTCCCAGATTACCGAAAAATTCCCCCTTCTGTTAGTTGAATATGGATCAATGGACTTTGCATTAGGAAGGGTTGTTTACTGAAAACAAAAAAAAACCCAAAAAAACCAGGAAAATTGCAGTAAGCAGGTGGTATAGGCAGTCATAGGAAATGGTCAGTAAAGAGTAACATTTCAGTCTCATCAGACTGGGATCCTGGTGAAATCCATTAATCCCATTAATTAATACCATGGCCCCTGGCAGCTGGATACTGTTTTAAGAAAAGATGTATTATTGAACTTCAATGAAAATTATTCTATTAATAAATGAGGATTTTGTGTGTGCATTTTGTTACCTGTTTTTCTCCCCCACTTGAATAAAGAAATAGGATAGCATCAACACAGAATACAGTATTTGCCAGTCAAAATCAAAGTGCTGTTAGGATAGCCTGGAGCCACTAGGATTCTTCTGTTGCCCCTTTGATATGACAGAGAAAGTTCAGATCATATTTTAGTGGGCAAGCATCTTTGCTGAAGTATTAGATTAAAATCAGAACCAATTAGAATGGAGAAGGAATGTTAAGGCAGATAAAATTTGAAGATGAACATGACAGAGTGTGAGGAGATTGGTCTGGTATCCTCATGGATCTGAAAAGTCATTTACAAAGTTATTTCGCTCAAATGAAACATTAGAGATTGTGAGGTGCTGAGATACTAATAGTCTGGGCTGTAATAGTTAACAAGGGGAAGCTTGCACTACAGCAGTCTGTGATATAATGGGAGAAATTTTTTATCAGGAAAATTGTCATTTGTAATGAAACATGCATCTCATGTCCTGACTTGGAGAGAAAAGAGAAAAAAAAAAAAAAGAAATAAATATATCTCACACCTTTCACCAGCACTAAAAGACCATTTAAAAATAATTTTGAAAAATTCATTTTGAGAAAAGATTAAAGATCAACTCAAGCACTTTTACAGAGGCTAAGGCACTTCACTCTAGAGTGATCTTACCTCACACAGACAGACATTCGAGAAGGAAATGAAATACATCGGGATCAACAGAGCTTCAGCACATCAACAGAGCCACAAAATCATGTTGTTAAAATGACAGCTAATATGGGAACTGGTACGTTACCAGTTAAAATCATGCTCGTCTTCCACTCTTACTAAAACCTTCATTACAAGCATGAAACATTAGCATTTTAATGCCTATTTAAAAGATAACTTCTTCTTTTCATTTGCTTTCCTTTGGACTTTTTATTTTTTTTTAATTATAAGTTAATGACTGCCTAACATAAATATTTTGTTAAGTATATCTTCTGGGAAGTACCTCAAGGTTTTTTTTCCTGTAATTCCCTTCAATGTACATCTCGTGCAGTATGAGTGGTTGTCACTCTGCTTGGCTCCCCAGGACCTTGCTTAGGACTTCATCCTACATAGTATTATACTGTACTATCAATAAGGTACAGGAATTTTGCTCTACATATATGTTTGAGACTATACATATTCTATTATGTATACCATATGAGAACCCTGCCTTGTGAAATAAGAAAAACATGCTGATGAGGAAGCACTGAATCCCCTCATTTAGATCATTGATAAAGATATTGAACAAGACCAGACCCAAAACTGAGTCCTGGGGGACACTGCTGGTGACTGGCGACCGACTAGATTTAACTCGTTTACTACAACTCTCCGGGCCCAGCTGGCCAGCCAGATTATAACCCAGTGAAGAGTACACCCATCTATGCCATGAGCCACCAGGTTCTCTAGGAGAATGGTTCAAATGCTTCCCTGGGCAACATGTTCCAGTTTCTCATAACCCTCAGAGTGAAGAACTTCTCCCTAATTTCTAGTCTAAATCTACCCTCTTCCAGTTTGAAGCCATTAACCCTTGTGTCACTACAAGCCCTGGTAAAAAGTCTGTCCCCATCTCTCAGACAGGCCCTTTGAAGTACTGAAAGTCCATGAGAAGGTCTCCCTGGAGCCTTCTCTTCTCCAGGCCGAACAACCCCAACTCTCTCAGCCTGTCCTCACAGCAGAGGGGTTCCAGCCCCCTGATCATGTTCATAGCTCTCCTCTGGCCCCACTCCAACAGGTCCATGAAATGAAAGCTCTGGATTCTGCTCTGACCCCGATGCTAGTTCTCAGTTATGCTCAGAAGTTCACCTTTCTCTGTGAACCCTGACTGGTTTGGTAGAAAATCTGGTTTCAACAGAGCGTAGCAGTTGCTTTGCTGAGCACCTGCCTGCTTATTGGCTTCTGAATGGCCAGTCGTGCTTTACACCATGTGTGTGCACCCTGACTCCAGGGGTGGACAGCATCAGATCGGTGTGCAATTGCCCACACAACAATAGAGTTCTTCTCCGTTAGTGCTTTTGGCTTCATGCTCCCTTTCTGATCGTGGCTATGCTCCAACCTCTTTGTTATCAGCCCCACAATATCATATTAGCAAATTATTCATATTATTGTGCTGTTGCAGGAGATAAACCAGACTGCTGTACAGAGAAATTCCCAGTTGTAGCTGAAATGTGACGAGCGAATGCAAAGGGAAAACCAAAGACATGCAGAGAATGAAATAAATTCAGTCAGCCCAATTGTGAAAAAGTGGTAAAGTACAGTCAGCCTCTAAATTGTCTGTAAGTATACTGATTAAATAAGCATTTAACGTACATGATTTCACCTAGTCCAATGCTTTACGGTATAATTCTATCATGTTCTTCCCACTCCCAACTGGGACAACTGAGAATTTATACAGTAATTAAGTGCAGCCTATTTTAAATAGCTTTTTGTTGTTGTTTTTTAAATAAATACGTCCCTGATCATGAGGTAATTTCCTTAACTCCCCCCTTTCAGCAGAATTTATCCACTAATTCTAAGTTATTATTTCTTGTTCTATTATAGCTGCTTCAAGATAAGAGCAGGTTGTCTCTGGATGAAAAAGAATTGGTCATAACTGTGGCCCTGATTTAGAGACAGAGAGATGTTTTTCAATTCATGTTACTGCATTTGACAGTTTCTAAATTCCCTGCACCCCAGCAATAAAAAGCCATTGGCAGAGGCACTTAACAGCAAAAAAAAAAATAATAAAAAATTAAACAGGCAAATAAGGGAGCTACAATTGAGCTAAATCCTTATTCTCATCTCTGGAATCTGTTCTAAGGGTAGCCTGTTAGCTCCTCAAGATGTGGAGCAGGAGAATAAGGACATAGATCAGCCCTCTGGGAAAGAGCTTCAATTAGATGGTGCCATGGATTGAGGCAGCACATTGGCCTCTGAAACCTTTTCCAAATGGTAATGGGACAGAGAGGTCAATAAGAACAAGGAACTGGGAGGGAATGACTATTAAAAAATGGTATGTAGCAAGAGGAAATGTTAACGAGTCAGAAATTGCTGCCGATAGACGTCAGATCTCTGTTTTCCTTCTGGCAAAGTAGAAAGGTCCCTTCTGAGGTCCCCAAGTGTAATGAGCGTGTGTGGAGACAAAAGGTGTGATGTGAAAAATGAAATGCTGTTATATCGTTGAAGATCATTTTATAAGGTACAGATATACAAGGCTCTTACTCAGAGTTGCCTTGCCAGCTTAGATTGTAGATCTTGAAAGTACGCTTTCTGGTATGTCATTAGTTACGGGCTTTACCCGTTACAGAGTAGGAGGAGAGAGTCTCCAAATATACTGCATTTAAAGTTATTATCTGAGAAAACAATATGTGCTTTGCAAAGTTCATAACAGGCAGGATGTGAGCCGAGTTCGCAGTTGAAAGTTCTGCATTTAAAAAGCCCATTTCTTTTGTTTGTTTCTTGTCAGCTCCCTTGTTTCCACACCATCCTTCCAGAGACAAAAGAACAAATGTTCCCTGTAAACAATGAGGGAGCACAAAACCCACGGAAGTTGGCAGCCAGAGCTTTAGAATAAGTAAGAAGGTTTTCTTGTGACTGCAACTCAGAAATTCAAGGGCACATCAAAAGGGAGCAGCGTGTTTGCCATTAATGCTATTGACACTTATTTATTATACTTCCTCTGAAAGGAGGTTAATATTTCAAATAATAAGAATTAATGGGAGTGTCATTCCTCAGCTCAGTTATAAAGTGTGCTAAAATGGTCAACAGGGTTCTCATACATCACTGGCTGGGGAACGTGTGCTACAGAGAGGCGGAAAGGAAAATTTCAAGAGCAGTTTTCTGTAGCGAATAATTCAACCATATGGATATTTGGCTGGTGACCTAATTCATTGACAGGGGTTTCAGGTATTTTATCTTGCACCTGGAGTAGACACAGCACCCAAAAACTGGCATTTCATTGCAAGCAGGGGACAGAAGAAATACCATGGGCTGACAAAGTCTCTTTATTTAGAGTTCACTAGTTTCTTGTGACTCTGAGGAATTGTATTTTCTTGGGTGTATTGTAAATGCCCTGTCCAGAAGTGTATGATTATAACACTACTAAATCTTCCCATGGATGGGTGAAACAAATGCTTTCAGTGAATGCTTGAAAAAACATGACTTTTCTGGAAGGATCCTGTACAGTTTGGAGGACATCTTCAAACGCCAGCAACTGCTTACGCTCAGCTTTAATTCACCCTCATAAGGCAGCTGCAAACAAGTTATGTACCTTGAAATACATGGTTTGGGAATCTGACTACAATTGATAAAGGTATAAATAAAATATCTATGTTTAAATAAAATAAAATATCTATGTAGCTTATCTATGTAGTAACAAAATATCTATGTAGCTTACAGCATGCATAGAGGTAATTTGCCAAATATTTGTTAAAGAGAGGTCAGTTTTATTAAACTGCTCCCAAAATTGCTTAACCTTACTGCATGTCAAGTTTTAGGGTCAGGGCCATACACTAGACCTATAACAGATGCTCTCTGTCAACCCCTCTCCATCCCCAAAGGGGAAGAGAAAGGGAATAAGAGAGAGAGACTTAGCGATTAGAAAAGGAAACTAGAACAGCTTTTAAAAAAAAATAATAAAATGGAGTATATACAAATATGTACAAAAGCAACATTGAACACAACCCCCCTGATGGCAATTACGTCAACACATCCACTGATGCTGTGGAGCAGGCACTGGGGAAGTCCCAGCCTGGACTTCGTGGCAGAAGGGAACTGGATTCTGGAACACACGGATTGAGATCAGAGTGGACAGAGTTCTTCTCAGATGCCAGCCATTGAAGAAGAAGCTTGAACCTCGTGATCCCTCAGCTTTATACTGAACATGCTGTGCATAGGATGGAATCCCTTGTTGGTCAGTTTGGGGTCACCTCTCCTGGCCACTCCTCCCTGCAGGTGCCACCTCTTACTTACTGCACCCCAACGTGGGGCACAAGATTGAGCAGTGACCTTGGTCTGCACAGAAGCAAGGATTAGCAAGAGCCTTTCTACACAGCCCAGCCCTTGGTAGTGACTCTAAACACGGAGCGTTATCACTGCTGGGAGCAGAGACTGCAAATATCTGTCTTTAACTTCAGGAAGTGCCATTAGTTAGAAGAGACTGAGCTGAAAATTAAAATCACTGAATAGAATTAGTTTTTCTAACTCAAACGAGGACACTGCGAAACACAAGTACCTGATGTTTAGAGATTTATTAGCTACTTATGTTAAAAATTGAAACTGAAATATAAATAGAAGACTTTGCTTTATCACACATTTAAACTTATGGATCACGGACTTCTGAAAGTGTTTATCTTTTAATGCATTAAAATCCCATTGGCTCTGAATTCTGAGATAGGGTGTATTGTAATGATTTATTCTTGCTAGGTATGTACTCCTTCCAACAGTCTTGGCAAAAGAAAATACACATCAAGAAAGATAGCTGATATAGAATAAAAAGTACCCACAACAGAGGAAAGCACATCTTCTCCATTCCTTCTCTCCCCCTCTCCGGTCCCCTCCTCCTTCCTATAGCTGTTAGCTAAACTTGTTTATAAGCAGGGATGGTGTTTCATTACATTTGATGAATTTTGTATATAACAGCATTCAAGGAAAACAGAACTCAAGAGGTTTTGTGAAAACTCAGAGCTTTGCTGTGAAAAATAAACAATAATTATTGAATTGAAGAATCACAGAATGGTTGAGGTTGGAAGGGTCCTCTGGAGGTCACCTTGTTCAACACACCTACTCATGCTTGGTCATCTAGAACCAGTTGCTCAGGACCATGTTCAGATGGCTTTTAAACATCTCCAAGAATGGAAATGAGTCTGCTTTTTCAGGGGACTAGATGATCTCCAGAGGTCCCTTCCAACCTCTACTGTTCTGTGATTCTGTTGGCTGCTCCAAAGTCCAAAACAACTTGAGAAGGGCTGAAGAGTTTCTGGAACATCCATGGCCATCCTTGATGCACAGGAAAGGTGGGAGGTATTTGTACAGCCAAGGTGAGAAATGCAGTGAGTGAGTTGATACCTCCTTCTTCCTGTCCCAGAGACTGCAATATTTGGCAAGGACCTTCTGTAATTTACTTAGTTGAGCAAAGCACCTCCCGTTGCCTGCATAACCCTGACAGGATGTGTTGTGTGGAGGGGTGGTATAGTGCCTAAGGTTCAGTCAAGGACAAGGTGTCCAACTCATGGATGTATTATTCATCCAACCGTAAGCATCCATCGTTCGTCTCCCAGATGATAGGCTATGAGATGGAAAAGACAGGGGAAAAAAAAAAAAAAGGAAAAAAAATGGAACTGAACTCAGAAAACTCAGAAAGAAGCATTTGGGGAAGGAGAGGGAAGCACTCATCTGGTGATTCTCAAACTCCTCTGTGTGAAATCAGCATATTGAAGGAGGGCATGAAAATGGTGCTCTGAAAGTGGACTTGGAGCACCTAAACAGGAATCCCCTTCTGGGGGGCTATTTTTGGGCTGTTCACAGGTTAAGCCTAGAAAGACTAAGCACCCTCCTCCTCGCACTACTCTTGGAATAGCAAAATATTTTGAGCAGTGCAACTAAAGTCAAATACCCTGTTTATTTAAAAATTGTCTTCTGTTCGTCTGCTAAAACCAAGTTTAAGACTGCTAATTTATGAAAGCAGGGAGACCTTTTTTCACAAGGTGGTAACTCACAACCACCTGTTAAGTTGCCACAAAGGCTCCGTTGTGTGCTTAGACACAAACTGATGAAAGAAAATGTTCTAGCGCGCTTCATTTCTGTGTATTCAGTCACAAGATATTTACAATCCTGTGGATTGCAAGGTGGGTGTAAATAAGTTCCCCCCCTGTATATAAGTAAGCACTTTGTGACGTATTTCCTCGATGATCGAAAGTAAATGGATAGCAACATTACAGTACTGTAAATCATAATTTGTGTCTGGCTTCTTGGATCATCAATTCCAAAATATATCAGAACATATTGTTATAGAATAAACAGTACTACTAAGTTTGAGGCTTTCTTGCTCCTGCGGGTGCTGGAAGTACTGCAAAGTGCTCCAGAATTCAGTCAGTTGCCTCCCTTCAGAGGAGTTAATAAAGCAAGGTTCTCTCTCCCTGTCTCTGGGACTAAGCTAAATCCAATTGCATCTTTCCAAACAAATACAGCTGCTGGTTAAACATCCTTTCTTATATATGAAAGAAGTAAGAGAGTTGAATTCTTCATGTCTTATCAAATCCAGTTAAAACACAGGTGCCTTCAAGGTCTCTAATCTTATACCCTTACATGTACAGAAAATGCCCATAAAAGCCAGGAACCAATTTCTGACATATAATGTGGGCCCTCCCCCTTTTAAATGGAATCAGTGTTAAGGGAAGTTCTTTTCTGGGTCATTTTAATCACTAAACCAAGAGCAACGAAAATTATAATCCAATTGATCTGCCTTTGTCGCCTCTAAGTATTTGCATTACTGGCTCTCTTTTCAGCTTAAGTTGAATCAAGATCATCCCTGGTCAATCTTGTTGACATACTCTCCTCTACTAATCATATTTAATGAAAATTGCAGGGGTATCAAAATCATTAATAAGATACAGGGGAAACAAAAAGCCCTTCTCACCAAGGACAAAACATGACATACCCAGCAGGCATCGACCAGAGCGCAGACAAAACCAACAAATTTTTAAAGCTTATTTTGTCTCTGCAGGGTGCATAATAAATGAGCACAATTTAAGGTTTGTCAGATTCAAAGAAAGATGAGGGCCAACTTATTATATGCATAACACGTAACACATAATACATAGGAAATGCTCTGATAATGTTCATGGCATGATTTTGCACACTGTTTCTCAGAAGTATATTTTTCACAGGGAAGAGTTGGATATTCTACTCAGTAAACCAAAGAGGCTCCTATGAAGACAACGAAATTAGACTGCCAAAGGACATTGACCCATCATATTTTAATTTCTCTTCTATATTCAAAGTGATAAACTAGTCAATATGCTCAAAATCAGTTTTCCACATTTATTTGAGATCTTTCCTGCAGTAACTCTCATTTCTTTGATATGTTTCCCAGTCAATCCAGGACATTTCTGGAGTGTGCATGTAACAGTTTCTTGACACAAGTGATGAACACAACGGGAGACGCTTTGCTGGTCCTGTTACGAGCAAGCAAGGAAGAACAGGTCAAAGATGAGTGTGGCAACCATGAGATGATGTAGTTTTAAAAACCTAGGAGAAGTGACCCAGCAGATTCACAGTCCTGGACTTCAGAAGACCGTATTTCAGCTTGTTTGCAGGATCCAGTATAAGACTGGTTAAAGGACCCCAGTAGACACCAGTGATGAAGGACATAGGAAAGACTGAGGCACTCAGTGCCTTTCTGCCTACGACTTAAGCAGAAAGGTCTGCCATAAGGACTTGTAGGCCCTACACCAAGGAGCAGAGTCCGTGGGACGAAACTGTACCTACAGACAGGGAAGATCAACTTAGGACACATGTAAGCAGATTGAACATGCACAAGTTCACCATCTGAAGATGATGGATCTGGCTGCTATTGCAAGGATGCTCTCTGTCATCTCCGTCACTTTTCAGATAATGGAAGGTGCATAAAATTGTCTAGAGAAAGAGGATTGGGGAACGTACAAGCCTGTCAGCTTTACCTCTTTCCTTGGGAAGGTTATGGAACACAGCAAGTTTCCTCTTGTGTGTCCAGGCACACCAAGAACAATTTGAGACTGGGAAGAGACATCGTGGATCTTCAAAGGGCAAACCAAACCTAACCTGATTGATTTCTATGGTGAAAGAAGTGGCTGTGTAGACAAGGGAAGAGCAGTAGGTGTTGTTTCCCTTGATTTTACCAAGGTCCTTGACAGATTCTCCCATAAAATCCTTCTAGTCAAACTGGAGAGACATGGACTGGGTAAGGGCATGTGGTGGGCAGAAAATGGATCGGTTTCAAGGGGTGGTGATTGGTGGTACAAAGTCCAATCAGTGTGTAGCCAAGTACTAGTAGTAACCCTTATGGATTGGTACTGGGTGATCAAGATGATAGGACAGAGCATGTTTTCGGTGACTTTGTAGGCAATGTCAAGCTGGGATGTGTCCTGATACAATGTAGGGCAGGGCTGCTATCCCAAGGGACTGCAACAGTAGTGAGAAGTGAGACAGAAGAAACCTCATAACCCAGGGCAAAGCCCGCCATGTTTGTCACAAGCCCATGAAATAATACAGGCCCTGGGCCAAATGACTGGAAAGAAGATGTGTAGAAAAAGACCTGAGGTCTTGGTGCACTACACACTGAATCAGCAGTGTGTCCTTGAAACAAGGAAGGCCATCCACCAGGAAGGGATCCTTCTTCTCAATCTGAGCCTTGTAAGACTCTGCCTGAAGTGTTGTGTCCACTTCTGGGTACTCACTGCAAGGCAAAAGACAGACTTGGACATGCCGGAGCAAACCCACTGATAATTAGGGGGCTGGAACACATGAGATATAAAGATAAGCTGAGAGAAGTTGATCTTTTCAGCCTGGGGAAGAGTGGGCTTGGGGGAGACCTTATTGCTATCCACAGCTGTCTACTGGGTGGGTGTAGAGAAGTCAGAGGCAGAGCAGCGCAGCAGTAAGAAAAGAGGCAACAGGCACAAGCTAGAACATGAAAAATCCTCATTAGTTATAAGGAAAAATACTTGCCATGTAGGTGGTCAAACATTGGCACAGATTTCTCAGAAACTTTGTGTAATTTCTATCCTTTGCCACAGCCAAAACTCGACTGGAAAAGGCCCTGAACAACCTTCTGTAACCATACCTGTTTTGACTGAGAGATTGGACTAGGTGACCTTTGGAGATCCCTTCCAACCTATAATATTACTCTCTGTCTCCAAGATATGGCAGCACACTCAGTAAGTGTTATCATTTTTCCAGATGGAGTAGAAAAGAAAGGAGAAGAGGGAAATTTGTCATAAGCCACATGTGTCTGGGTTACCAGTTCTTTGACATTACCTTTCAATCATTAGCCAGAGGCCATTATTTCTGCTTGTCTGAGTACCCTTGATGTGTAGAGAAAAAAAAAAAAAAAGAAAAGAAAGGATAAAGTGTCTAAAATGTATTTCCAATGAGAACATTTGATGATAGAATGTCTCCTCAAACTGTCCTTGTCCTGTTTTCTTTTCTCCTGTGAAGTTTCGAACTTATTTTCTTTTTAAAAATCTCTATGACTTTGTCCAGCGTGCATCCCAATTAGACAGAAGAATAAGCTGTTGTTAAGCTGTATCTTTTCAAACTATTGGAAGATCATAAAAAAAAAAAAAGAAGACTGTCACCTTTTCTCCTTTCTTATATGATTCAGAGCAACAGAGGAACTCTTGCGTAACAACTATAGTAAAGTCATGCCTTGATGAGAGAGGTCAGAGCCTTTGGAACAGAGAAGCAAAAAAACTGCAGTAACTAGATCTATATCTGGGACAACAGCAAAAACAAGTATTCAAAGGGAAGGTAAGTTCATAAATATTTTCTAAGCTTGATTAAGAACCTGAAAGTGCCTAACTTTATTTAATATCCTGCCAACTTCAATCTGCCTTTTACTCTTCTAACCAACTGCCTTGTACCTGAGTCAAATCCTCCGTTCTTGGAAAACACGTTAACCCTTTTAGCAGAACAAAAAGGAAAAGTTGAAGTTAAAAGCTCTTCTTCTTTGATCTGCGCAAGCACCCTGAAATCTGTTGACATGTTTGGATTAGAGGGTAAGTCTACAGCATGTTAAAAATACACATATGGCATTTTTAATGAGAGTGCTTTGGGTGATTTGATTAACTCTGAATCTTTGACTAATGGGGAGCTGGTGACAAATTAGTCTCTTTAAACCCATCAGAAATGATCAAAACTCTCAAGTTAGCAGAAGTTCTTACAACTCTATTTTACTGTGCTCCATGAATGTGTGTGGAACAGCCAGTGGGGCAACTGGTCTCATTTCAGCTGCTCAGCTAATTTCTTTAAGATTAATTATCTATTTCCTGGTAACTGTAAGTGTTCCAACAATTTGATTCTACATACAAAGCCACCATCTGTCATCCTATGGGTGGATGGAAGGTCTTCTCAGAAGACCTCAGAAGCTTTATGATCTCTTTACTAAACTTAAATATACCTATAATAAATCCCACAGTAGGTTGTTATGACAGTGCATCCATGTAGAGCTCTGGTACTCCCACGGAAAGACAGTTTCTGACATGGAACATGGAGTTCACTCAGCCAGAGCTATTAAGGCCATCTCTTCACTGTAACATACCTTAATGGATGATGGGCATGTCCAAAGAAGCAGAACTTGCACCCAGTGGAAAGATAAAAGTTTTTAACTAGACTTATACTTCCCTTATCTTAGTATTTTCTGAGATTTTAAGAAGGTGACCGTCTGTGTGTGAGTCTGATTCCTAGCACAGAATTTTTATTGGAGAGTGGTAGGATATCCTCAAGACATAGACTTAAACAGCTGCCTGATACAACACCAGCAACAAAGGAACCACCAGATAGATCACAAAGCCTTTTTATTTCTTTTTTTTTTTTTTTTTTAAATAATGGATAGGACAGAGCAGAGGTGAGGACCTTGCACATTTTCACATTTTCCAATGCTCTTGTCTCTTAACTACTTTACTGACACATGCAGTAGCTGTATAAATAGCCCTCACCTACAAAGCTGGTGAGAAAACAGCTCCAAGGGAATTTGCAGAGTGCTCAGATGAAAACCTGCTTCCTAATGCCCTACAAAACAAAAACAGCATGAAAGGAATTGTCCAAAACATTTTGAGGCCCAGAATTATTCTATTATCTTGTAATGGCAATAATATGTACCTGTAGATAAATAAAACCCATGGTGACAAAACATGTACCTAGGAAACAATACCACCCTCCTCCTATGAGGCCAGGCTGAGACTTGAGGTTGTTCAGCCTTAAGAGAAGGCTCCAGGGACACCTTATTGTGGACTTCCAGTAAAGCTGGGGAGGGACTTTTTACAAGGACTTGTATTGACAAGATGAGGGGTAATGGCTTCAGAGGGGAAGAGGGGAGATTCAGATTAGAAATGAGAAAGAAGTTCTTCATTCTGAGGGTGGTGAGACACAGGTTGTCCGGGGAAGTTGTGGATGCTCCATCTCTGGATGTGTTCAAGACCAGGCTGGATGAGGCTTTGAGCAACCTGGTCTGGTGGGAGGTGTCCCTGCCCATGACAGAAGGGATTGGAACTAGATGATCTTTAAGGTCCCTTCCAACCCAAACCATTCTATGATTCTATGATTATTAATCTGAAATATATTGTGTAATCAATAGCTAAGAAATAAAATATTGTTGTCTATGTTGGTGAAGCAGGGGGATTGAGAATTCCATTGGTTATGTCAAATATAGAGTTTAATAGAGTTTCACGTGACATTCATGCAATTTCCCACCATCCCACTTCAAGAAAAAATGAGAATGCTCTGACAGGTTCCAATCTCTAAAATGCAAATAAACTTAAGATAAAGCTCAATCTCTCATGTTGTACTTATTGATTTCATATGCTTATTTATTAAAATCACGGAGAAATAATGTTGCGGTTTCCATGGTACCCATTCCCATAAAAATGGTACGCTGATCACAGAGTAATTATACATGTGAATAAAAATTAATAAAATTAATTCCCAATGTACTAAAGTTCAAGCTTGCTTTGGACTCCTTGCAGCTGCTTCACCTTGCAGCAAAAATGAGCATAGAAAAGAGGCCATCACAGTGTTACTTCTAGTACATTTTCAAGTGCTTCTGTCTCGTCTTGTATTTTTGTATGCGAGTACAGACTTGTAGGATAAACACAAGCAGTATTAACACATGCCTCATGTCTTCTTAAAAGCATTGAAGTACTAAACTCCAGGTGCCTTTACCGCTATCAAATTCATCCATCAATCATATTTTTCTTCTGTGAAGTGTCTTCGTACTGAGATGAATCCATGAGAAGGTGGAGGGGGCTTACAAGTGTGTAACTGTTCTTTAAGTTGTACTCACATCTGTGCTTAAACACTCGGCAGCTCCATCCCCTGAAAGTACCACAGATTAGAGAAACGTTCCCCCCCTCCACCTCCCGCCTTTATTTCTCTTCTGTTCATACATAGCAGTGTCTCACAGACAAAATAGTTTTTAGAGAGTGTATATATATCAATTATTTTACCCATTATGGAAAGAATATCTAGCCATAGTTCATCTTATAAGGTAGTAGAAAATCCCATTAAAGAGTGGCACAAAAACACAGTGTAATTTTACTGAGAATAATAGCTAAAAGAAACATTAAGGGAATGTGTCCCTTTCTTGGTTTTCTGTGTCAGTAACTCATGAACTTCACCACCACTAGCATTTTTGTATTTTTCAAAGTGGTGGGAGTAAAACTGTAGCTGTAGAAATGCAGAGACTGAAATCAGGAACACAGATTGCACAGTTGTTGGTATTTTGCAGATGTACTCTTCTTTTTTTTTAAGTTTTCATTGAATTTGTGTCAAAAATTTCTGTTGCCAAAAATGCCTGCACCCATTTAAAACACGTATGTACAAAGGACATGGTTTGATTTTAAAATATGTTGCTAAAAATGCCAGCTGTAGATAAAAGCCCGTGTTCACATATATCAGCGAGTGTATTTTCGTATCTCGTCTCTGCCGTGTGTAACCTAACACATCCTTTTCCTCTGTAACCAAAGTTTTTATAGTTGCCATAAGGAACGTGTGACAAAATGCTTCGGGAATCGGAGAGAGATGCCGTCCACAAGACAGTCGTTGTCTGTCTACGCTACAGAAGTGTTTGCAGTATAGTAGGTAGAAATGTGTAAACACAGCTGAGAGAGCTGGAAGAGATTTCACATTGTGCTTCCACATTGTGCTTCTCTATCTGTAGAATAAATCTGCTGTTATGTGCTTGGCGTACCTTCTGCTATCTTACATCTGTAGCTCTAAGATTAGAAAACACACCATTATGGAGTGATTGCTCTGCTGCTAGGGAGATTGGCTAGAAATTGCCAAGAAGGCTGAAGGATGGAAAGAGGAGATTCTTTTAAACACATACACACAGAAGCTAAAAAAAAAAAAAAAAAAAAAAGTAAAGTAAATTTTTTATTTTGTTTTAGTGTAAAGTTCTGCTGGAGTACATAAATTGGCAAATACTTGTACTGCTTTATTGGTACAAATAGCTGTTGTCTACCTTAATATACCAATATGTATACCAATAAGTCTGGTGTAACTAGGCTCTTCTTAAACTGATGTAAACAACATGAATATGCTGTCTTCTTCCCGCAGACTGTGATTAAATTGCTTTTTAAGGATATTTATGTATGTCTGCATGGGAGAAAAATAACAACAAGGAAAAAAAAGAATTAAAGAAGTCTTCCCACCCACTCCTTTTCTTCCAGTTATTTGCAAGGGAAGTTAAGTAAGGAAAATTGTATTTTGAGGGAAGTTCTCCTCTCCCACTACTCTGTCCTAGTGCGGATAATTTTGGAGCATTGTGCCCAGTTCTGGGCCCCCCAAGTTCAAGAGAGACAGGGAACTACTGGAGAGGGTCCAGTGGAGGTGACAAAGATGCTGAGAGGACTGGAGCATCTCTGTGCTGAGGAAAGGCTGAGAGCCCTGGGGCTGTTAGCCTGGAGAAGAGAAAACTGAGAGGGGATCTGATCAGTGCTCATCAGTATCTAAAGGGCAGGGATCAAGAAGATGGGGCCAGACTCTAGTCAGTGGTGCCCAGCGACAGGATAAGGGGCAATGGGCACAAACTGGAACCCACGAGGATCCACCTGAACAGGAGGCAAAGCTTCTTTACTGTGAGGGCACCAGAACCTGGCCCAGGCTGCCCAGAGAGGCTGTGGAGTCTCCTTCTCTGGAGATTCCAAACCCACCTGGACACTGTGATCCTGGGCCCCCTGCTCTGGGTGACCCCGATGGAGCAGAGGGGTTGGATTGGATGATCTCCAGAGGTCCCTTCCAAACCCCACCATGCTGGGATTCTGTGATTCTGTTATCTTTCCCAGAATTATTCTCCTGAATGTAAAAGAAACCTTGTTTCTTTAAACAGCTCATGGATATTTCTTTTTAATAGAATCTTAAATTATTATCCCATTTTCATTTGAGACACCCTGTGTGCATGTGTATACATATTTAGGTATGTGAAAAATCTACCAAGAAAAAGCTATCTATAAATAAAATGTGTATGTAGGAGCCATGCACAGTAAATATATACCTTTTACTCACTCTGAATTTTCTTACTGCTGTAATCTGATAAATGGCGATGCATTAACATTTATGCAGATTTTCATGCGACTCTTCATTTGCAATTTCCACAATTTAACCCTACCAATCCTTCAAAATACATAGATGATGTCAAACACCTATGAAGCTTATTCTTCCTGCCTTACCATTGCAATTTTTGTGGTGGAGGTGTCTTCCCACTTTGTAAAAGGACAATAAAGTCAGCCTACTATGACTGAGAGTTTGAATATCTCTGTCACTGAGATATATCTGCCTGAATGTTGTCGTTTGGTGGACTCAGGCGTGGCTGAATGCAAGTTGTCTGGAGCATGCCAAGAACCATGGGGTTTTATAGGATAGTAGCTGGGGAATCTAGGGAATATGGAAGCTTCAGGCAGGCAGGGATATTAAACATCTCCACTTTCCAGCACTGAACTAGATACCATTCTATGTCTGGGTAACCAAATCTGTGTCCAGGTATGGATAAAGGGGTCCAGTTTTATGCCCCAGAGGAGACTTCCATCCCCAGCTGCATTTGTGGAGAGATCCTGAGATCCAAGCCTTGCAGCACCTAATTGCCCAAGAGTCCAACCACCTTCCAACCCCATTGTGGCCCCTCTGTGAAGGGCATGCCTCCATCTTCTCATCTCCTTCCAGCAGACAGGGTGGCTGCTATGAGTTCCTCTGAAGCCTTCCCTGCCCCACGCTGACCAACCTCTGCTACCATGGCCTCTCTGTCCAGGGCTAGTTCTCCAGCCTCAACCATCCCATGGACCTAACTGACCCTGCTGCAGTTAGTCAATGTCCAAGACTGGAGACAGTATCTGCATGTGTCCTAATGAGTACTGGAGAGAGGGATAATTACTGCCTTCCAGAAAATGTTCTGGATGAACATTTAATTAGACTTAATTGTATTTATGTAATTTAATTTTATTTATTCATCATAAAATTCTGTATGACTTAAAGTATTCTTAAAAATCCTATTTTTTTCTAGATCCCAGAAATGCTTTATAAATGATGTCTCATAGGAATTTTCTAACTAACTTTTACATTTCCTTTCCATGATACATAGACCTGAAGCACTTAATTAACTTCTGGAAGGAGGAGTTAGGCCTCTTTGGAAAATATTATCCCAGCTTATATTAGGATTAATAGAATTCTCATTGCAAATATCTCAGTGCTTGAATGCTTCTATCCTGAATATTTAAATTATGAAAGCAGGTTGCTCTTGTGTCACACTTCAGACACAGCTGAGGTCTTACAAAAATAGAGACTAATGTATTTTCTCCACCATTTCAAGAGGATAGAATGCTGGAATTTTAGTCCCCTGTGGAAACACAGCCGTGTGTTTAGTTAGAAGGCCATACACGTTTGAATGACAATTCTCTGGTCCACTGCCAAAGCCTCTGTGTGTGCATAAAGCTGGCTTGGAAGCAAAAAACTTCCTTGTGGGCACGATGAGCAAAATGAGAATTGCATTTCTTTTTATTTACCTTCCTCTCCTTCAATTTATTAGAAGCCCAGAGATTCTGAACTGTGGTTTGTGGATGTACATTTCATTAGATACTTCTCACCTACAGCTTGAAACCCTGTCTTCCTAGTGTAAAGAATCACAGAATCCCAGCATTGTAGGGGTTGGAATAAACCTGTGGAGATCATCTGGTCCAACAACCCTGCTTCAGCAGAGTCACCCAGAGGAGAGGGCCCAGGATCACATTGTCCAGGAGAGTTTGGAATCTCTCCAGAGAAGCAGACTCCACAACCTCTCTGGGCAGCCTCGGCCAGGCTCTGACACCCTCACAGAAAAGAATCTTTTCCTCCTGTTCAGATGGAACCTCGTGGGTTCCAGTTTGTGCCCACTGCCCCTTGTCCTGTCACTGGTCACCACTGACAAGAGTCTGGCCCCATCTTCTTGATCCCTGCCCATTAGCTATTGATCAGCATTGATCAGATCCCCTATCAGTCTTTGCTTCTCCAGCTGGAACATCCCCAGGTCTCTCAGCCTCAGCACAGAGATGTTCCAGTCCTCCCAGCATCTTTATAGCCTCTTCTGGACTCTCTCCAGTAGTTCCCTGTCTCTCTTGAACTGGGGAGCCCAGAACTGGACACAATATTCCAGCCACTGCTCCCAGTTTGGTATCATCAGCAAAGTGTCTGAGGGTACACTCTATCCCTTCACTCAGGTCACTGCCAAATACATTGAACAAGACTGGACCATGCAGATGACATCATTACCAGGTACAATGTAGGGTGAACAACAAAGCTAGTTCTGTGCACAGCTTTAGCCATTTCCTACAGCCACTCAAGTAAACCTTGAGTATTTGGAAGGGTGTGATTGTGAGCTTCCCAATGCTGACAAAATAGATAGTTTTCCCATCACATCTGTAAATATTCATGATATTGAGTCCCTTTAAAAACATAATGACCTATTTTACTTGGATATATCTACCGGTTTGCCTTCTTTCCGCCACAGTGATGTGACTCTCTTGTTTTGTTAAAAACCACATTGTTCTTCATAAGAAGTCAGTGGTTTATAGATAAAAACACAAAATCTCCCAAAATTCAATCAAATCTGACAAGTTATTAAAAATGTAATAGATTTGTTAACTATGGCCTTCCTGTGCTAATGAAGGCTTTGTTGTTAAGAGGTTTTAACAGGACATGCATTTAAGCTGTTCCTGTAATCAGTCGCTCAGCAGTAGGTGATGACAATCTTATCCAATTAGAACAGCAGCAAGTATATAATTACTGGATTTTCAAGGAAAAAAACCACAAACATGCCTTAGTAAATTCAAGGTAATTCAACCTTCAAGTAGATTCAAGCTTATAATTTAAGGTGCTCTTAAAAGACATAGCGTATTCTGGATTATAGAAATTTTTTCACTTGCACACACCCTGCTCACTCACTTGTGTTTGTTTCACTGTAGAGCAGAAAAGACCAACAATACATGGAGTGGACAAATACGGAGTGGATAAATATATGCAAAACAAAAAAAAAATACTGAGAATTAATTCTGAATAAAGAGTTCTCGCATAGTAAGGCATTATTTGGCAAACACATTCATAACGTTAATTCTTAATTTGGGGTTTGTTTTTGAGAGGTTACTATTACGGCATATGCATTTATGCAGTGGAGCTTCTTGTCACACATGGCATGGACAAAGAAGTTCATAAATATATATTAGTATATGTATGTGTAGTGAATTAATTTATGCCAGTGAAAGGCCCTTTTTTTGTGCTGTGAAACAACAATTAAATATATTTATCAAAAAAATCCCATTAAGAAAATGAAATGTATTCTTGAGTGACTAAGCATTTGTAGAAACAAAATTTTCAGTTGTGAAAATACTGGTATAACAAGGTTATTAAATCATGTCAGGGCATATATTTTGTGAGCTTTTAGTGCATTATAATACTCAGTTTCTGATTTTGTTTCTTTCCTATCACTGGTCATTAATTGTACCGTTATCTAGCAGACCTGTAGTAAAGTCTTTTTACTCTGCATAAGGGTTTGGCTTCTGGCCATTGGCTTATTTTTATTTTTTTTTTAATGAACAGATCTAGGTAACAGAAGAAGAAAAAAAATCCTTCCTTTATTTGCCAAGTAGGTTTTTCTTTGTTTCAATAAGAAGATGAGACAGTATTATATAATCAGGAAATGTGTTTTATGTGGGGAGAATTCACCAGAACCTAGAAAAAAAATACCCTTCTGCACTGCACATCAAGTTACATAGCAACAGATTTTTATGAGGAAAAAAAAAAAAGGAATTACATTAAACCCCATATCATTAGCTCGTTGACAAAAACTTTGACAAAGTCACAACAATGAAGATGGATTACAAAGTACTAAGACCTAAATTCACCCCCTGACTCAAGAAGTCACTGGTTCTGAGTAGGAAGTTTGAGATGGACACTGCCAGCACCAGCAGTTTCATGATATTAGTCCTTCTTTTCCTTGTCCTTCTTACAGAGGAGACAAAGAATATTCCTTCGGGCACTGTGGTGCATAACTTAACAATCACAGTCTTTGTCAGAGGGATTCATTTCTGTTGTTTCATTTCACCTATAAAAATAAATACATTTTACTTGGGCATTCTCAGAATCTGCCTCAGAAGCTGCTTAAGCATTATCAAATAAATACATAAATATTTCTGTTATTAAATGAGACTCTCAGCTCCTGACAATAAAATCCACTTTATTATGCCTCAAAAAACAGTTTTCTCATAAACCTTGACCTTTTGTCTTAGAACTTCTGAAACTGAGCCAAGGAGTACCACGCTCTTTCAGGAAAGCAGGAGAAATACAACATAATGACCTTGCAATTTCCACACTCTCAGCTAAACTAACCCTTGAAAAATGCTGTGCTGAAGTGAATAAAGCAGACGGTGAAAAACACTGATATCCAACATAGCACTGGTTACACTCCTACAGTCAAAATGGCCATTGCACCAGAAGTTTGACCCAGATCAGAGTAGAACAGCAAATAACTAAATAAACAAACAAACATATTTATTTTACTTTGAAATCTAAGAGGTCTTCCAACAGCTGAAGCTTGTCTCATTCTCAACTCTTGGTTTCTACAGCAATAGCATTCTCATTAAAACAGTAATTTGCCAGACCTTGAATAAGCAATTTTACTGAAAGTATAAGGATTAATCCTTTTTGCTATAACTTTCAATATTCCAGGTTAAACAGCCACCTATATATGACATTTATAAATGTGTGTACACTAGGTGTTAATTCAAATTAAGCCCTGCAGTGAATAATGCTAAGGCCCTTAAATTAAGCTATTTAATTCCTCTCCTCATCTAATTGCTGAGACTATTATTTAATGTCTCCTGTTTTTCTCTCTATTAATCTGTTTGCTTTAGTAAATTGCATTCAGTTTTTCACCCAAAAATTGAACAAATGAGAGGGAAAGTGAAGGTTTTAAACAGAGGAGTAATTAATTTACTTGGAAGAAAAAGTAAAATATGGCTGAGAAAACATCCAAATTAAAGGGCACCTGTCACAGGTGGCCATCTAAAAAACAGGGAAGAGCTGGAAAGGATTGGTGAGGTGGGAGGACTATTGATACCATGAAGAAAGATAACCAGGGACCTGCACTGCAGTTGTAGATCTGGTGGGTGTCGGATCCCACTGTCCCAGTGGACTGTGCAGGACAGCAGCTCTGACCAGGTTTGATGGATCCAGCCCAACTCGTGAACTGAAGCTAACAAAGATAAACTGCTAAAGCCAAAAAGACAGAAAACTGTGCTTAACATTTTAATTTTCAACACAATTGTGTCCATACCCATTGTAACTAATGGGTATGTACAAGTATTGAGACAAGAGAAAACTCTAAAAGTCCTGTGCTTCTCAGGGTTATCTCTCCAGGTCATTCTGTTTGTGAATTTAGCTTACATTTAGCATAACATGGGCTTTTTTTCTTCCTTTCCTTTCTTCTGAAGGAAAGCATGAGAGCAGAAAAGTTATGTGGAATAAAGACATGGTTCCTGTTCATTCAGTAGCTTTCTGGTGTAGCTCAAATGCTGTTTGATACCACTTTCATAGAATCAAAGAATCATAGAATCATTTTGGTTGGAAGAGACCTTTAAGGTCATCAAGTTCAACCATTCACACAGCATTGCTAGATCACCATGAAACCATGTCCCTCAGCACCACATACACATGGCTTTGAAACTGGGGACTCCACCACTGACCTGGGCAGCCAGGGCCAGGGCTTGGCAACCCTTGCAGGGAAGAAATTGTTCCTCAGGTCCAACCTAAACCTCCCCTGGCACAACTTGAAGCCGTTTCCCCTTGTCCTGTCACTTGTTCCTTGGGAGAAGAGACCAACTCCACCTGTCTCTAACCTCCTTTCAGGGAGTTCTTGAGACCAAGGTCTCCCCTGAGCCTCCTTTTCTCCAGGCTAAACAACCCTGGTTCCCTCAGCCACTTCTCACAAGACTTGTGCTCTAGACTCTTCCCCAGCTTCGTTGCCATTCTTTGGACACACTCCAGCCCCTCAATGAGGGGGAGGGAGGGAGGGAGGGAGGGAGGGAGGGAGGGAGGGCCGACCTTGTAGTGAAGGGCCCAAAACTGAAACCAGTATTTGAGGTGTTGACTACCCAGTGCCGAGTCCAGGGGAACAATCCCTGCCCAAGTCCTGCTGGCCACACTAGTGCTGATCCAAGCCAGGATGCTGGTGGCCTTCTTGGCCACCTGGGCACATACTGGCTCATCTTCAGGTGGCTTTTGACCAACACCCTCAGGTCCTTTTGACTGGCACTGCTTTCCAGCCACTCATTGTATCAGCCTGTCTCAGGAGATGCAGCAGATTGCTGAGAGGGACTGCAGAGACCCACTGCACGTTCCAGAGAGGACAGGGAGCTCTGCCAGAACAGGGATAAGGTATTTGTGCCTGGAAATTGGCCTCAGATGTGTTACACTTCATGCCAGGCCAGGAAGACTTGACTCCTATGGAATTGTAGCAGGAAAGGTTTACTTGTGTATCTCATGGGTTTGTAAGATTTTCCCATGACAGTGATAGTTGTTCCAGATGTAAATTACAATTTTAAATTACAATTAAAAAGCAATTTAGCCAAGAAAACAATAACCAAATACGTTGAGCTTTATCTAACTCTAATACCAATGTCTTTAATGTAGTCTGCAAGGACTAATTCCTTTAAGTCTGTACACAAGGAACACGCATGTGTTTGAAGTTCACGTTGTTCCTGGTGTGATTAAAATATTTTGTGCAATAAGCAGGTAAAATACTTGTCTCATTTCTGCAAATTAGTTCTGTGTTCTGAACTGAGCTATGCTGTTTCAGAGAGACTCGTGTTATTTTCTGTATTCACAGTTTCCCTTCAGGCTGATAATCTGATACCAGGCCCTTTCCACAGTGTTTTTCCCATCAGCTCAGAAAGTACATCATGTTTTTCCCGTGATATCACTGAGCTTCCTAGTGGGTAAAAAAAAAAAAATCACGAAAAATGAAGTCTTGATTTCAGATCTTTTCCACAAATCATAATCTCACCAATAAGGTTTTGATTGATTTGCATCAATCGGGCATTTAAAAACAGACAGACACACTCTCTCTCTCCAAATAGTAGCATATGAGTAGCACACAAGCTCTTCACCACCACCATTTTCCCTGCTATCACAAAAAAAGGTTATGTGTGTACGTTTTCTTAACACTGAGCTGATTGTTGTCCCTACACAACTTAACTTTAGTGAGCACAGAAAGGAAGTAAAAAAATAACAGTCTTGGGCTTTCTTTTTTTCTTCAGCTAGTGCTGTGCTCCGGGATTATGCCTCCTTTGGTGTATGTCCACAAGACACTGGCCACAGCATCCTTGACAAAATCACACACGGACGTTTCAGCAGCCAGAGAAAAGAGGCAGCTCTTTGAATGCTTGTCTGTATTTCTCACCAGAGCGGTGTCAGGAAGAATGGCCCCAGGTGATTGAGTTTAGCACACAGAGAATTTAAAAAATGTAACAATTTGACTTTTTGTGTTGGTTGTTTTTTTATTTGTCTGGAGTTGTTTTTTTTCTTTTCTTAGTAAGAATCACAGAATCATTTAGATTGGAAAAGCCCCTTGGGATCATCATGTCCAACCATTAACCCTACCCTACAAGTTCACCCCTAGACCACATCCCCCAACACTGCATCTAAGCGATGCTTAAACACATCCAGGGATGGTGACTCAACCACCTCCTTGGGCAGCCCATTCCAGTATCTCACCACTCTTTCTGTGAAGAATTTTTTCCTAGTGTCTGGTCTAAATCTACCTTGTTTCAGCTTGAGGCCTTTCCCTCTGGTTCTGTCACTAATTACCTGAGAGAAGAGACCAGCACCAGCCTCTCTACAATGTCCTTTCAGGGAGTTGTAGAGAGTAATAAGGTCTCTCCTCAGCCTCCTCTTCCTCAAACTAAACAGACCCAGCTCCTTCAAACAGTCCTCATATGATCTATTCTCCAGTCCCTTGACCAGCTTCGTTGCCCTCCTCTGCACCCGCTCCAGCACCTCGATATCTCTCTTGTACTGAGGTGCCCAAAACTGGACACAGTACTCAAGGTGAGGCCTCACCAGTGCTGAGTACAGGGGGACAATCACCTCCCTACTTCTGCTGGTCACACTATTTCTAATACAGGCCAGGATGCCGTTGGCCTTCTTTGCCACTTGGGCACACTGCTGTCTCATATTAATTCGCCTATTATAACCCCGAGATCCCTCTTCGCCAGACAGCTCTCCAGGCACACTTCCCCAAGCCTGTAACTTTGCATGGGGTTGCTGTGGCCCAAGTGCAGGACCTGGCACTTGGCCTTGTTGAAACTCATACCATGTGCCTCCCTATCCTCACGCAGATCAACATACCTGCCTAACTTGGTGCCACCTGCGAATTTACTGATGATAGCTCACAGTTAATTGTTTTAAAATGAGGTAGTCTTTTTCCTGTCTTTACTTATTTCCTCTTCTATAGTAGTTGGTTTAAAAATACATTGTGTTAACACAAAATGAAAATAAAGAATGGGAAAACAGAGTACTAAGACATGACTTAGTTTTGAAGAATCATTGATTTTTTTAAAGACTTTTGCTATTTTTTTTGTTTCCTCTTTGCAAAACATTATTTTGTTACACATGCAGATTTCTGTCATCTGAAATGAGTCTTACTGATATTCACACAGAGATATAGCCAGTGTCAAAATCTCTCAGGGAGTCAAAATTCCACACTGAACTTCAGGTTAACATCAGAATATTGTGGAAAATATAGAACTACCTCTGATTCTTAGGAAAGCTCCCATAGACTTTTACGTTGACATATCAAAATTTGCACCTTTATACTGACAAGCCATCAGGACTTGCTACTTGATGTCAGGTGGAAAATTTTTGATAGGAAACCACTATTTCTAGATTACTAGAATTATTGTATCACCCTCCTGCTCCTCTTATTCTTATAAAGTGATGTTTTTACCCTTCTCTGTCCTGAAAATTATCCCTACAGGCATGTTAACTGAGAGGTCATGGAAGACTTTCATTACAACACACTTCATGTGTACCTCAGAGGTAATAGCAACTTAAAATAGCACTTGTGTAGGTATAAACTGAATTGAGCATTCCAGTGTACTAGAAAACATTAATTGCTGAATATCTGAATAATGTTGGAAAAACACATCTCCAAGAATTTTACTGCCATCCTTGTGTTGAATATGGCTTTTTTTTCTCCTCTACACACATGAAACTTATGCTGCCTGCTTGTACATCAGAAATGTTTCTTAGCACACTGTTGTTCAGTGTTCAGACAATCAGACATCCAGGAAAAAAAAAAAGGAGGGGGGGAGAAGAGAAAAGTATGAGGGAGAAAAGCTATAGGCAGAGATCAATGAAAAGTATTAGAAATCAGCCTAACTTATGCAAAAGGAAACAATTACACTGAGAAGGTACTTTCATTAGAAGTACATGATAGACAAAAGTGGCGAGGTTCATCTGCTGAAAAGAGAGCATACATTGGAGAAAGATACTTCAGGATCCCTCCAAGATCAGTGAGAATGTGTTCAGTGCAGTTAATCACATTTAAGATTTGATTCATCCTTCAGTAGATGCCTACTATGGACAGATGTTTCTGACTGTCTGTAACAGGACCCAGTTCAGCTTGTATAGATATAGTATTACAGATATCTGAAGTTAAATGGGACTAACCCCATCATATTGGAACAACTTGAACTCTCTAGGGTGAAAATGAAATACAGAAAGGGGAATATACTAAAGATATAATAGAAGACTCTTGTCCAGATTTAGAGCCCATAAACAGAAAAAATGAAAAATCCAATCACCTTTAAAATGGAGCAGTGTAGTGAGAGCAGAACATAGGAGTTTCCTGTCCTGTGTTGTACTCAAGTAAGCCTAAAGAAACTGGTTCAAGAGTGTGAATATTCACATAAGCATAAATTAAAGACTTCTCCAGTACTTATTCAAAACTTTCTATTTCCAGTAAAAAACCAAAAACCAAACCTGCAAGTAAATTTAGAGCAAGAATACACTAATAATGTAAATACAAGTGCTACAAAATAACCAATGAATGATATATTTTATCCTAGCTAATATTAATGGAAAAAAGTGGTTTGTTTTGGTTTTTTTTTAAAAATTATTCAATGGCTGATTTATGTGTTCGTTAGCTAAATACCCTTATAATTTTCATCTTAATTGTTGCTTTTCATATCTTATCAGAGCTGGTCAGATAAAAAAATCCCTCATGAATATTTCAATGAATAAATAGAGTGAGCTGCTATGCTGTTATTCTGTGTACCTTATCATATATTATTTGACAGTATTCTGACAACTGACACTGTTTATGAAAATGAGTGCAAATCCCACAAGTGCAAGTCAGTGTGATTGTTCATGCAAAAGTCCACACCAGTAATATATTCTGTGCTTTCTCTACTTGTCACTCGTTTAAAAACATTCACATATCCATTGGGCTCCAAAAACAATACTATGAGACTTAAATAAAAGATTAAACACTATGAAGGAATACCCAAAGGTAACTGACTGTTCTTAAATGTGGAAGGCTGCAATTAATTTAAATAATCTGATCAATGATTAAGTATTTACAGTATGACTAATTAAGGCTGAAATCAAAGCACAAAGAATCATTGTAGTAAAGGAGACAACTTGCGTGGTTAAGCACATTAAGCTCTTTGCTGTTTTGTAATAAAGCTTGTTTACAGATTGTGGTCCCACTTCTCAGTGTTGTTAAAATTAATAAGCAAGAGAGACAGGGGAAGAAGCAAGACAATTGTTTTATGCTGCTTTGTTTTACACAGGTGCCACCTCTACTGATTGTACTGGGGCAAGCTGGAAGTAAACTCTCCATTAAATGTAATATCCACGGCAACAACCAAAAAAATAAAATCAGCAAATCCAAGTATTTAAACACGAAACAACTTGTGCTCTTATTTTAGGACCCTGGATAAAAGTACATACACATAAGAAATAGTCTTGTTTTCCCCCCTGCTGATTTTCCCTCACCCTGAAACAGTATCTCTGTTTTTTGCCTTGGACTCCTCTGTCTAGTAGTTTTTGTTGCAGCTGCCATCTCATTATTGTTATATCTCAGTTGAACTAGTTCCTCTTTTTAGATAAATATTTCAGGTTTATTATCCCTTGTGAAATGGGATTTTTAACTATCATTTTGTTCTCCAAATCCTTAATTTTAAAGGGAACATTCTCTTCAAGGTCTGCTTCTTCATCTTTAAATGTTAGGGTTGACATTGGATTTGATTTAATCTCCATTATAACTTCATAAACTTTGCATGGATCACTTTGATGTTCCCTTGCATTCACTGAGCATACATTCAGCTTTTTCCATCTTTCATACTACAAGTCTTTAAAGCTTGATATCACTTGTATTGCAGTAGGATGTAGTCAATCAGCAGCAATTATGCTGTTTCCAAGGTATGGTGCCTAGGCAGGGTGAACACACAAACCAACCCCAATACCCAAGCCACATGTCTCCAGAGAATTGATGCAAAAAAAAAAATGGAGTTGCCTATGATTTTGAACAAATTGCTATTTTTAATAGAGGTGAGCAAGTCTTTTATTGGATATTAAGATATATATCTTTAAATACATTTACATCACAAGTCATTGTAATAGCTCATCTTGAGAAGAGGTTAAGTTCAATTTTGCTTGCAATCTGTCTTTACATCTGTGTTTTATAGTAAGTTTAAAACAGAATTCTTAGAAGCAAGCCTAAAGAGAAAGTGACATAGGCAAGCTCAAAAGTTCCTGCAGGACCCTATTTTCTCTCCTGTGTTAAGACTACTTAGTGAACTGCCTACCTTATTTCCTAGCAACTTCTCAGCTGCTAGAAAATTTTTCAGGCATATGAAATCTGGTTTATATATTGAATAAATAACAAAGCTATACCAATTTATACCAGCTGAGGATTTTTCTTCTATGTAGTCATTCTCCATGTCAGTCATAGTAATACAAAGACATGAACATAAGAGAAATCTTTAACAGCTGCAGAAAACAAAAAAAGCCTTTATATACAAGAACAAAAAGCCATCTTATCTCTTAACTTTACCTTTATAAAAAGTTACTGTAAAACAAAAACTGGATCATTAATTCTGTAATCTTTCAAGACCTCTCCTAACTTCAGAACTGCACAGTCTCATTTCTCCTGTGGTGACCCCAGGTGAACAAATGCATCTTCTCTAGCCAAAAGAAACAGTGGAAAATAAAGAAAAAATACCTTGTCTGATTAGAAGGAAAATTAATATAAGAAAAGTCAGAATTATTTTTAATTTAAATTAGCCAAAAGAAATAAAATGAACATGCATAAATAACAAAAAAAAGACAATTAAAACCAGCAGTAATTTCCCTAACAGTATTGTTGGCACAAGCCAAAGAGGAGTCATGAGAAAAATAGCTGATGCAATCATTGCTGGGATATTTTCTTAAGTCTTACTGTTTACAAGACTGGTGGGTAGCTACCAGACAAAGGTACAATTTCAAGCCTTCTAGGTCCCCTGTTTGGTAAAAAAACCACAGGAAGTAACTGCAGATTAAGCCCCAGATCTGCAATTTAAAGGGAAAATTGCTGCTACCTTTATTGATATTCTGCACAATCTGTGTGTACGTCTGGCCTTAGGAATTTAGTAAAAGAATGTTGATGAATCATAGAATCACAGAATCATAGAAGGTTAGGGGTTGGAAGGGACCTAGAAAGATCATCTAGTCCAAACCCCCTGCCAGAGCAGGATCACCTAGACCAAGTCACACAGGAACGTGTCCAGGTGGGTTTTGAACGTCTCTAGAGAAGGAGACCCCACAACCTCCCTGGGTAGCCCATTCCAGTGCTCTGTCACCTGCACAGTGAAAAAGTTTTTCCCTAAACCTCTTGTGCTCCAGCTTACCCCCATTGCCTCTTGTCCTAACATTGGACAACATTGAGAAGAGTCTGGCTCCATCCTCCTTATACTCGGCCTTAACATATTTAGAGATGTTAATGAGGTCCCCCCTCAGGCTCCTGTTCTCCAGGCTAAAGAGACCCAGCTCTCTCAGCCTCTCCTCATAAGGGAGATGCTCCACTCTCTTAATAATCTTGGTGGCCCTGCGCCGGACTCTCTCCAGTAGCTCTCTGTCCTTCATGAACATGCTTTGTTGAGTATGAGCTGTGCTCATTCTAGGAAACATACCTTCTTGTGTTACCTGTTGAACTGGCTTCAAAGTATTGATTTCATGCAAAAGGGGCAGGAGAGGAGAATAGTAGCAGGATACAAGGTTTTTTTGGCAAAATTTTACAGTCCATATCTGAAAGGCATTGTATTTATAACTGTCTGCAAATAAAGGAAATAACTAGGGCTGGACATTTAGACAATGGCTAAGTGACCAAAAAAAGCACTACAAGAAAAAGTGCCTTTTCTTGCTCACTTTGTACCCTTGTCCTTTCATTGATATGTTAAATGATCACATTTTTTTACTTAATAGAAAGTAATCTTACCATTAAAGGCCTGATCCATATAAAAGGGGATTTAGGCAGCACTTAAGTGCCCAGATCAGAAACACATCTAAAAAGACTCATTTATTACCTGATCATATCTATTATCTCATATTTATTATCTGATCCTAGGAGCTCTGAGTGTCTTAGGTTTCTACAGTTTCTCTCTTATGTTTTAAGTTTACTACATATCTAAAAGTATCCCTCAACAGGCCTGATGTAGCCAATGCTTTTCACATACAAAACAGAAGCAGACTAAGAAAGATATGACTAACATTTGTTTGGCTTAAACTCAGACGTAAGTACATTAAAATATGCAACAACATGTAGACCTTTTTTAATATGATAGTGCTACCAATGGCAGAACAAGGAACAAACATTTAACACCAATAAACACAAAAGTTATATACAACCGTAAACAGGCAAATGAAGTTTTGTACTATATTTACTCCAACATGGTCATTTGTGCAAGCAGCACAATCTACAAGATAAGAATAAAGGAAAAATAGCAACAGACATCTGATAGAATCCATATAATTCTGCAGAACAAGCTAGAAAAATGCTTGATAAAATGAGAACAAGTCCTGGTTGAGCTCCAAAAATATGAACTCTGTCAAGACCAAACAAAATCACCCTTTTTTGTGGAAAGCATTGACTGGAACAAAACACAAGCAAAGAAAAGGGAGAAGAAAAAACATCCATGCCTGGGCCACAATTTCCTTCATCAAAGAAACCTCAATCCTGGCTGTCTCTGTCTCAGTGACTAGGTACATTAGCATGAATTGACTAGCCCTAAAGTGGAGTATAGCAGTATATTTCCCCCTCCCCTCAAACTGACATTTATTTCCCATGACCTTGATTGGATGATGGCCATCAGTGGTTGCATCTGTCTCAGAAGTGGATTTGGGGGAGACAGGTGGCAACACAATAGCCAAGGGCTAATTTGAATGATGTGCTCACCTAACCACAGTGGGTGTCCATGTCTGAACCAAGTCAAATTTGGAAGAAACTAGTATCTATAGTTAGTATATAAATATGATTATAATTCAGTTATCTCACTCCATTAGTGATGGACAGCCCAGGGCCCACTGAGCACTCCTTCATGGCAGCAGGCTACAGGACAGGATCTGCACTTGAGTACAGATGCTTCTCAGTGTTATGCCTGCTACAGAGAACGCTTCATACTTGAGACTGAGAGATTCCTTGTTGCAAGAGTTTCTCCGCAAGTGAATGCTAAACTTTAAAATCTTAGCCAAGTGATGTAGAGGATTGATTGTACATGTATAATCCTTTAGACATAAACTGCTGACCAAGATCACCAAGTGAGAAGGGGTTTAGAACAAAAGGGTGCCCTTTTGAACCTCATGGCTTAACAGGACGGTTTCCCTCACGGTTTTCTCCCACGCTGTCCTCTTTGCAGTGAATAATCAAGTGTCTCTTGCCTTAGAATCTTTTTAAACCACTGTTACATTTGCTATCAAACTTTGTTAAATCCTTGTTTTATATAAATAAAAATAGTGCTACTTCTCTTTTATGAGTGAAGTGCATCATTCCATCCATGACACAGCCCTAACTTGCCCTAACTGGAGGTGTGTGGTATTGATTGCCTTCAGATGAGTTAAGATAAAACTGTTACGGATTAACTGCTGGAAATTGTAGTGACAATGATTATATTGACCATGTGTACTGTCAATGAATGTCAGTCTAGTAAAGTGTTGAAGTTTAAAACTAGCCTGATTTATCAGTTTTTTAAGCACTTCTGCCAGTGTGCTTTAATATATGCAATATACAAATATATTCAATCTGTGGTACAGTCTCTGTCTTGACAGTTTACGCTGTAGTGGAAGAATCACTACCTAATGTGTGCTCATAGTGTGCAAAAAGCTTTTCTCATCTGATACTTTACAGTGCTTCTGTAGTACAATTAAATAAGAATTATTTATTATTGTATTAGGAGAATACTGAAATCTCACCCAATGCAATTATTTTGTAGATTTGAATGCTATTATAAGGACAAATAACTCCTGTTTAAATGCATCTACAAAGATCCAAAGGCTTCATTGTAAAGGCTTTATTCCTTTTCTGATTTGTATTGCCTTTTTTTTTTTTATTATTATTGGTTTTGATTGTGTTTGTTTGTTTATTGGTTTTGTTTTGGTTTTGGGTGTTTGGGGTTTCTTTGGGGGGGGCAGTTTTGGGAGGCGGTGGTTTTGTTTGTGGTTTGTTTGGCTTTTTTTCTTTTAAGTATATACCGTGTTCCCACAACAGCAATAGCATATGTGGACGTGTTTTAGCTGTGCTGCAGATATCAGCCAATAGGTATATTTGAATATTTGGCAAGTCCAAAACTCTTTACCACTCATTCTCAGAACATGTAAAGATTTACAAAAGTGTGATGACAAGCCCCCTCAGAGAGCCTCATGTCTCCAGTGGTGCACAGTAGCAGGTCTTTAGCAGTCTCAGTCAGCATGGTCCTTGTATTTTAAAGATAAATTTGTCTAACTAAATCTGGAAAACGATGGACTAGGAATGGTGAATTATAAAAGAGTGAAACGCTGAAGACAATTTTCAATGTTGGTTTTTTTTTTAATTTTATATAAGTTTTGGAATATATGCATAAGGTGAAATCTGTGCTGAGCCCATTGAAATCTGTTGTGCCCAAGTGGGAGCAAGATTCATCTACATATTTAACCTGGAAAAGGACAGTCAGCTGGTAAGGTGTTGATGGAGGCTGGGTGGGGAAGAGACTTACATCTCTGTAGATGCATCTTCTATCACTGCAGACTGCAAAGTGACAGAAGGACTCCTCCATAGTCCTTCCTTGCAAGTTCTGGCAGCACAATGTTGCTGAAAGAGCTTTGGCTGAATACAGATGGTCTCTGAAAAGACGATTGTACAGCCCTGTCTGATTTGAGTGGAAGCTGGATGATGTAAGCTGTAAGTTCCAGAATTAGTCAAAGTACTTCTGTGACAGATTCTTGAAGCAGTCTCTGATTATATAATGTGATAGATTCTGGACTCAGAGATGTAGGGACTAAGTTATAGCTAGTCAAGTACACAACTAAAGGTCCCATTCAAGGAAAATGAGTAAGAACAGCTTTAAATCAACCACAAAGCTGTGATCCATTGACATGTAGAACTCCTCAAATCTATGTCTAATATTACACAAGCACTGATATATGTGGCCAAATACAGACAGATTACTTGCATTGGAATGACAAAGAGCTTTGTTGCAGGAGCACCTTGTAGAAAGAAAAGACAAAGCCATTGTTTCCTGCATGGCTAGAATGCCATGATTTTCTTATGAGAATATTTCAGTCCATATCCTGGAGGGAGGAAAAGGCTTCTTAGATCTCCTGATAAATGAAAGACATATCTCTTTTCTAGTAACGATTACAGTGGATCATTATGTAAAACCACAGGGATTAGGAAAATGCCTGATGAGCACATACTTGACTAAGGATCTCTGTATGCTGAATTGACTTAGGCCCTGAATTTCATCTTCTGTTTCCTCTGTCAGTTCTTGTCTTATTCTATGTCTTTTTCTTTCACAGAATCACAAAATGTCTTTGTCTGGAAGAGACCTTCAAGATCATTGAGTCCAACCTGCAAGCTCACCACTAAACCATGTCCTTGAGCACCAGGTCCACATGCCATTTCAATGCCTCCAGCGATGACAGCTCCACCACTGCCCTGGGCACATCATTCCAATGTTTGATAACCCTTTAGGTGAAAAAATGTTTCCTGATATCCAGCCTAAATCTATCCTGGTGCAGCTCGCATCCATTCCTTCTGGTCCAGTCACACATCACCAGGGAGAAGAAGCTGTCCCCCTCCTCGCTCTAACCTCCTTTCAGGTAGCTGTAGAGAGTGAGTAGGTCTCCCCTCAGCCTCCTCTTCTCAGACTAAATACCCCAGCTTCCTCAGCTGCTCCTCATAGGATGTATGTTCTAGGCCCCTCAGGAGCCTTGTTGCCCTTTTCTGGATACATTCCAGCACTTCCATGTCCTTCTTACAATGAAGGACCCAGAACTGAATGCAATATTCAAGGTATGGCCTCACCAGTGCCAAGTACAGGGGGATGGTGACCTCCCTATTCCTGCTGGCCACACACGACATCCTCATTCTTATCCACTTGACCCCCATTATTCTTTCCTTTCCTGTCTTGGATTTGAGAGCTACATTTTTCTTAATTTCTTTCCCTCACCTTTCATGGCATGGCATGGCATTTTTTTCTGTGAATCTGTGCCATATTACTCATATTCTTCACTTTGTATTTAATTCCTTTCCTTACTAACCAATATCTGCCCTACTTTTGCTCAAGAAATTCTTTCTGCCCATAATATAAGATAAAAAAAACATGACATGGGCCTAAACACTGATCCATGATCTCCAGCATGGGTTAAAACCGAGCTCCCATGCACAGTTTGTCTCTCCCTGCTTGTACTTTTAGGGACAGTACACAGGCATGATTCAGGACATAGCAAATGCCAAGGATATTCCTGATAAGCAGCAAGAACAAGGCCAGATCAGTTTGATTCCCCTATCCTACAGTCATTAAGACTACATAAGTTGGCTTTGATCCCTCGAACACCTCCACACATCCTCATCACACAGATCAGGATATGAAGCATACATCCATCCTTCTTTTCCTCCTGATGGGTTGCTGTACAGCCCATATATTATTTCAGATATTCTGAACTGACCAAATATATGTTTAAATTTTACAATGCCTTAGAGCTTCAGCTCAGAGAGGGCCCAGAGCCAAGCTCTATGTAATGTATATACAAATACTCTGCTTTAGAAAGTGCATTGTGGTTGAGCTGACCTGTTGCACTTGGTATCAAATGAGAAACCAACTTTGGCTTGCTTTACATACTAGTGTAGATTTATCCTAAGGATAGACAAGGATTCGCTTTGAAAACACATCTTGTTTCCTCAGCTGCATCTTCTTTTCAGACACACGTGGGAGGAGGTATGGCCAGAGACTCTCCACATGAGAGAGTGGCCTGGAGCAAGTTGCTTCACTGTTGTCTTGTGCTAGAAGTTGCTCATAGTGCTCATAACAATGTATCTCCAATTAGTCACCCTCATGTTAAGCTTCACAAATCTAAGTACATCTGTCACTGAACAGGACCTGACACCTGAATGTGGAGTTGCAATTAAGCTTCCCAGACAACAACTTTGCAAAACATGTAGAAATTGCAGTGATGCTTATCTAGGGACAAGAAGATGGTTATTGGTGGGAATTTAATTTATATGTAGGGATATTCACTGCTGCCTTACCTTTAGTTGTGAATAAAAGGAGAGGCTATGTCCTGTGGAAGACCCTCAAAATCAGTCATTATTTTTGCTCCAATAAGAACTACCTGTAAAAGCAGAATTGGTTGATAAGGAATCTTTACTACAATTTCAGAGAACAACTATTTACCCAAATAAAAATATCCATAGTTAGCAGCCAAACACAACCAGCAAAAAAAGTGGATTTTGAAGTTTGCCCTTTCAGCCTCCACATTTCATCATTATGGCTCTCTAACACATGTTTATTTTATCAGCTTGCTCATTATTTTTATGAATTTTCCCAGGTGAAATGTAGTTGTCCACTTCTCCCTAAATTTGCAATCAGAAAGGCAAAATTCACCGGTATCATTTGGATGAACATCCTTAGAGATTCATGACTCATTTATATTGTTCGCAAATGCCTATAGGTATAAGAATTACCAGTAGATGGCTCTGCAGTTCCTGAGTTATAAGGAACAAAACAAGGGAGGCTTTGATAGGTTTGACTTTTTGAGAGCAGATTTGATTTGGTGACACCAGTGACAGGAGTAAACTTCATGCTGACTTGCTGAAATGGGACACTTGCACTTGTTATGCCATGCTGTTTCAAAATGGCCAGTCTGTCTTCAACCTACACTGACCTTGAGGACTTCTGGTGGAGCAGTGGGAATGCTATCATTCTGTACAGGCAACAGCTCCAAATAAATCAGCAGCAGGATGACACCCAGCTTATTGGAGAGGGCAGAATTACAAAGCATTGCCATGCTCTGCTTGTTGCAGAGTGATAAACATGAAGATGTGGATGCTACTACAGATGTCCAAGCCCAGCAGTATTGTACGCTGGGAAATGGGAATAAATCTGAACATAGGAGAACTGTACTGAACATATGCCTGCACTGCAATGAACAACCAAACACTCAGAGAAAGTTGTTGTTTCTGTTTTGCTTAAAAAATAAATCTGGCCGAGAACAGGAAAGATAAAGCAGGAAGGAAATACACTCTAAAACCCCCGCTTTTATTAATCAAGGAATTTAACAATTTGTTACAAGCAATATAGATGACATAGTAGGATTTCCTCTCAGCACAGCCTCCACTCCTTAGTGCAGAACAAGGCTCTGCTGGCAAAGGAGATTTTAAGCATGCTTGAGTGCTTTGGTCAAGATCTGCTGGGCCCATTCACTGTATTCTTCCACAGGTTAAACTCCTTTGAATATGTGTTAAAATTATGGTAGAAAAAGGGGATTTTGAAAATTTGTATGTGCACTCAATACAATAACTGCACCCAATACAAATGTTAGCTCTATCTGAATGTGAACAGAGACATCTAAGTTAAAAGCATGGGCACAGTGGGAATCTTAGAGTTTGAAAGGGAGAGAGAGCAGTTCATTTTCTAACAAAGCAAAGACGCTTCATCTATAACAGCTGAGGTGGTTATTTTTGTGCTTTAAGTAAATTCAAAACTATATGATAACAATATGGGAAATTTGGGCTAACTGTTTTCTGTGACATGACATGGTATACAACATTCCTAAGTAGCATGTCATGACTTAAAAAAACAAAATAAGTTAATCACAATTTTTTTGCCTGAAGTAGATCTTCTACATGTCAAGGGTTAACGGGTTTAAATTAGAGAAGAGTAGATTTAGATTGGATATCAGGAAGAAGTTCTTTACATTAAGGGTGGTAGAACAGTGGAATAGGCTACCCAGGGATGTCACTGAGGCCCCATCCCTAGAGATATTCAAGGTGAGGTTGGACATGGCTCTGAGCAGCCTGGTCTAGTTGAGGGTAACCCTGCTCACTGCAGGGGAGCTGGACTAGATGACCTTCGGAGATCCCTTCCAGCCGTAGCCATTCTATGATTCTATGAACTAAGTAATAAAATACCCAAGCTCCTGAATTAAAGGAGACCCTCTAAAGTCCTGACTTAAGGCAAAGATCCTGTCTTCTTGCCTCAGCATTTAATATTTCTGAACTATTTTGAAAACCCCTCTGTTCCCTCAACTCTTCATTACCTCCAGGTAAGCTTGTATACAGTTAGTAAGACTGTAGTCAAATGAAGATAATAAAATATGCCCTAATTACGCAGTTTGGGCACAAAAATCCACTATTTTCAGCAAAGAGTGAAGAGAAACCTGAAATTGCAGAGACTGTAATTAAAACTGATCCACTTACCTTTACAGGATGGAGTTGCTGGAAAAGACTAGAGTTTCCAGATTCAAAACCAAGTCTAGAATGCCACACTTGAAGGCTTTCAACCACATACTACAGTGAAACATGATAGAAAATAAAGAAACAAAACAAAAAGAAAAACCCTGCTTGAATATTCACTTTGAGAAATACCAGTCCTCTATAGGTGTCTAATTGTTATTTTAGAGCTGCTGATCACATTAGATGCCAGCACTCTTCAGTTAGTCATTACATATAGCGTACCTTTTTATAGATTATACATCAATAAGCCCTTGTACTAACATGCAGTTGCTTACAAGGACAGAAAGCATTGCAATCACACATCCAATCTTTAGCTTCTCTATTACCAACAACAGTATCACTTTGATACAAGCTCTCTGTCTAGGAGCAACCAGGCTGAAATGACCTCCTGCTAATTTTGCTTTAATAAGACCTTTAGTTTAGTTACTGGTTCAAAAAATTGATTTTTGAGCAAGGTACTTTGCTTATTGATCTGCAATATTATGACATATCAACTACCTTAGTTACGTATTTTAATTATAACCAACTCCTACATTTTTTTTTATTACCCATATTAACAACAAAATAAGCAACCCAGAGTTTGGTTTGGATAAACCATCTGATTCTTCCCCCAACTGAAGTTGTAAATCATAGGTGATGCTCAACTACTTTCCCTAAGCAAACCATTTTATTGAACTGTTCACAGTTTAGAAGGAAATTCAGTTTAGTGAGAATAAAAACAAACAAAAAAACCTGGGAGATTCTCCGAATATCTCTTCACAGCATGCAAAAATATAACCTACAGCATGCAATCAACTGCAGTTAATCCCCTGGAAAGGAGCTGATAACTAGAAAGTCATGGCCATAAAGGCCGGTCAAACTATGTCAGCATGTCACAACACTCAGCTTTGCAATAAAACCTGAAGAAAAATTAAATTGCATTTCTGTGGAATTTCTTCTTCAATATATAGACAATTATACTGGGAGGCAGTAATTCTACAAATTGAGTTAGGACATTACATCTCATAGTAAAAGCAGAACTAGAATGCTTAAAGCTTTGTATTTCATTATGGACAGCAATCCATATTACAAGACTGATCAAACGTATTCAGGATCTACTTACAAATGACCCTTTGAGGTAGAAAGTTGCTCTCTGACGTGTCACACTGAAATGAGGCAGTGAAGGCCTGATACATTTAGAGTGATTATGAGTCTGAAGAAAAAAGATAACGTAACAGAGGGAACATATATTACTGGAATGCATCACTTGACAATGTTCATGAAAAACAAACAGCATAAACTGAAGTTAAAAAAGCAACATAGAATCAGTTTAGAACTACTTATTTCACTGTTATCTTAATGATAATTGCAATTATACTAGCTTAATAATTTCATTTTGAATACTGCTTTTCAGCACATGATTTAATTTCCTCACAGTGTGTATCATCAAATTAAAGCTAATTTGTGTTATAAAGATTACATATATCGGCCTCCAGGAAGATTTAACTAGCTATTAAAAGTTTAGATAGGAAACAGCATCTCTAGTAGCCTCAGTAACAAAGGTAAAAGCATCAAAGAACATATTTACAAATACTGAATTACATAAACCAAAACAGGTTCTTCATAACAAAACATTTCCTGTAGCTTTCTTAGTTCATTGGAAATGCTGATGCACATACCATAGTTTCAATGATGATGGTGAGGTTTCCTAGGCCATCTGTCAGAGCTACAAAACTGCCACCTCCTTCTAAGTGTCCATCCACTTGCAAGTATGACCAGCCTGGCTGAGTAAATTGTGTTGTATGTGCTAAGACAAAATATAACCAAAATCAGAAGTAAATAATGAAGTCTTAATAAAAAATTTTGAACTAAATTTTTCTCTTATACATGTTTACAAAACAAAAACTTGATTTGGGGAAGAAAGTAAAGAAACTTCCAAAACAAGTTCTACCTATACAAGAAGAAAGATTAAATAATTCTACTAAGGCAGAATTAAAAACAACAGCTCTGCAGCAAATGAAACACTTAAAATGATAGCGAGTATTTAGACAGGAAGATAAAACTATTATACCACTATGTAAGTTGGTCATGTACATGCAATATGAATATTCATCACTTTAGATTTTCCCACATTTGTTGTTGTTTTTTTGTTTCTGTTGTGAGGTTTGGTTTGTTTGTTTGGGTTTTTTTAATAAACATTTGAGCCAGAGAAACACCGATGAGTATCTCCATGAGGAATAGCTAAATAAGTAAGGTTTTCAGCATATGAGAGAGACTACTAAAGAAGAATAAGGCCTGGATCATGAAAATCCTGATCAACATGGAAACAGGAACAACTGCTCATTTCTTCTGAACTGTTCACACAACAGTATGGCCATTTAAAATTTTTTTTAATGCTTTTACATATATAGGTATATAGCAGAATAAAAATGAAGGCATTTGCCTTGTTCCTCCTTTATGGCATTGCATATACTACTTGCTCTACTGAACTGTGGCAAAGATGGTAAAATATTACTACAGAGTAGCCAGTGAATCCATGTGTCCATGATGCTATGGGAACATACTCCCTTTCCCCAAGCATGAGGAAATGCGGACTTACACAGCCAAGAATCAAAACAGGACAAGAATACTGAGGTTCTTTGTTCCATTTTCTCAAATTGAGAGGTATCAAATGTCTACTTTAAGATTAAAGAAAGAAGAAGGAAAGGAACTAGGAAAGCACACTAAGCTTTATGGGCACTTCAGATCAAAATATTTTAATAGTAACAGCTATAAAAGGCAGTAGTTCTATTAGTAGTATTAATTTCTGCTGTATCTAACAGTAAAGTATTAAGATTTCCCTTGCTATTAAATCTTCCTACTTTCTATTGAAAGGAGCTCTGTTTTTCTTCTTCTTCGAAATATTCACAAAACTTGCCGTGACAATTTGGTACAAAAAATAATACACGTAAACACTGAATAAGTAAAGGCCTTGGGAAACACAGTTATGCTCTGCATTAGATCACCAAACTCATGACTGCAAACTTTTTACCTGTAATCCAGACAGGAGCTTCTACTTTGTAGTGGCCACTCCATGGCTCTTGCGCTGTCATTAATCCACATCGACCAAAGGGCAACTCCTCATAGTAACTAGCCACCAAATTCCATGCAATGGTTCTGGAAGAAAAACATGTTTGTTTGCTCCATCTATATGGATAGTATTAGATGAATTTTAGAAGAATTAATATCTCCTTTTTTTCCCCAGCATACAGTGAAAAGAATCTTAAGGAAAAAAAAAAAAACCCACAAAAAAAAATTTCTTTCCAGGTGAAGGAAACAAACCAACAAACAGGAGAGGAAAAGAAAAGAAGCTTCCAGTGTTGAGATCTTTTTAGAAAACTGATGGTACTTTCTCTGGCTATATCACCATAAAAAGTTGTATGTTAAAGGAAATGTATACTGAGCATTAAAACTCCAGTTGTTCGGTTTTTTTCTTGTTTTGGGGGGGGGGGGGGACGCTATCAGGGTTTACAGCTATTTTTAAGAGGGGGGCTGTTGTTTTTTTTTTTTTTTGGTTGGGGTGGTGGTGGTAGTGGTTTTGGGGGAGGTTAAGTACCACTAGAAAAAATAATCCTTCCTTTATCCATACAAATAATGAACAGAAAACAACTCTATCCAGCCCCCCTCCAGAAGCTGTTGCTATTTCAAGATGTCAGGATACTGACAAGATTAATTACTTCATGTCTTTTAATTTAGTCTTCTGCTAGGACTTTAAACTTAAAACCTGCGTGCCGTAAGTATGAAAATAGAGCTTAACAGAGCCACTATGTAGAAAGCAAAAGCTGGCATACTGTTCTGCTACTGCATACAGATGAGTGCAAAGGCCTCATTCTAAATTCAGTGCCACAGACATATCACACTTCACACGCACTTCAAGAGATCCTGAAATCCTACAAAAAGGTGATCATAAAATAACTCTTGAGCTATAAACTCAACTTGCTGACAGTAAACTTGCTCTGCAAAGATTCAAAATTAGAAATGTAGAAAACTCAAGTTCAAAGGAAACAAGCTTAGCAGAAAGGTAAACTGCCTTTCAACAGGAAGACTGTTTTCAATATAAATGCCAAGATAACTCAAATATCTGATATATGGACTTGAATCTATTCTACAGTAATTTCTGAATACAATGCATGCATCCAGCTATCAGCATGCTAAACAAGTGGGGCATATATAATTACAAAAGGTTTGTAAGAAAGAAAAGCAATGGGAAAAGAAAGACCCCAAATTAAGGTATGACAGTCAAGAGGCATAGAATGGTCAGAAAACATTCATATCTCAGAAAATTTCATCTTGCAGGAGACAGAAGAGTCACAGAAAACAGGTGACTCACAAAACTTCCCCTTTACAAGTATTTAACTGCTTTGTTCTGTGCCCCCTTTCAAACATTTCAGACAAAAAGATTGCTCTTTCTTGTTCAAAAATGAAGGTACATAAAAGTAAAAGCTTTAAACAATTTTGCTTACATCTTTATGCCTGCATTTTCTTTAATCAGATTAATTTTTTATAATTTTTTCTTTCAGATTAGTAGTTGTTGCACTGGAAACATCAAAGTATGTTTTCAATTTGTGGTTTTATAAGAGAATTATGTAATTTCCCAGTAAACAGAACAGCTTTCTCCCAGATTTCAGTCGGGAAAGAAAATGTGTGGGAAACATATCAAAACACTACAGCATGTTCTAGAATGGACTCTGAGAAAGAAACTGTACGGAAAAGCTACATAATTGCATCTATACCTACTACTACATACCTACTACATACTGAAATCAACCTGATAAAGACCTTAAGAAAAATACAGATAAATTAATTTTTCTGCTATTTGCCTCCAATGTTTCTCATGTTGTTATTTCTTCTTAAGAACATTCTGGTTTAGTTTCTTTTCCTAATCACTAAGTCTCTCTCCCTTAATCCCTTTCTCTTCCCCTTTGGGAAAGGAGCAGTTAGGGTTAACAGAGAGCATCTGTTACAGGTCTAAGGGGCCACCCTGACCCTAAACCGTGACACCCCAGAAAAGAGGTAAGGACAGTAGACTTCATACCCTTTTATACTGAAATCAGACTGACAGTGGAGGGAGTTTCAGTTTACCTACTATCTTACCATAGTAGATGGATGAGTTATATAGTACTTCAAACATTTCTTATGGATGAAGTTGTGAAAGTAAACAGTGCACAACACTTACGAGGTCATGTTTCCATTCACATAGTTTTGGTTCAGGATCCGAGCCCAGCAGCCTGCACCTACTTCATCATTGAAGGTACTGTAATCTTCTGAAGACCACAGTTTCTTCTGAGTTAATAAGGCATTTGGCACTGTTTTCGTTCCAGGATAGTGAGCCCTACACAGTATTTTAAAGAGAAAGAGCACTTAGTACATACAGCAGCAATGATTCACCTCCTCCAAACTGAGACTGAAAAACAAACTTTTTTTGGAATGATACTAATGGAATAGAAGAAGATGGAAGAGAGAAAGCTGTAATATTTCATAACTTATTGCATTTGCATCAATAGAAGATTATTTCTTCTGATACATGCCAATGTAAGTAAACCTAGCTTTAAATATATTGTGCAACTTTTGCAGCTTGATAAAGCAAAATTTATCCAAAATTGAACTTGAAGATCTTCCTAAGTGTAATGTGCTACACAGAGAAAATACATGCTCTCTTGCACTATCTCAAAACAAACCATAATTATAAAATCAATGGTAAGATACAGTACTAGGCATTACTCCAAGAACTTAACCACTTGAATGTCTCAGGACCTAAAAATGAACTTGGTTAATACTGCACACCTTTTTAGTAACTCTAGATCATGCTACAGCCCTCTTGCAGGCATCTTGTGCCACTCTGAAGTCTCCACAACTAGCACAAGGTGCACAGCGAAGGACAGGAGATTAGCTGTGTCCAGAACAGTGTTCTCTGCTCCTTCAGTAGTGAAAATAATTGTTTTGCTTTACTGGAAATTAAAACTCCTACAAAGGAGCAACTCTACTCCAGCTACTCTCAGGAAATAATTGGTCCACTTATCTTGAAATCTTGAAAAAATAAATAATTGGAGTAGAATTTATGCATCATTCTTATAGATCTGATGCTTCAGCAGAAGCAGTGGGATTTTGGATTTGGACACACTGTAACAGAAGACCACTGAAAAGAGAGAGGAAAGTAATGTACATCATGAAAAGGGGGGAAACGATGGATTTTGGTGGAGAAGAGGTAATGAAACATACAGCAGGAACAGAATTACAACAAAAGTGTCACAGGTTAAAACCTCTTAGTACTGCAAGAGAAGAATTTACCAACAGCTATTACTGTCATTGCTCACATTCTTCAAACCACTGCCATTTACTAAAAAAATACTTTCATTGTTCACTCCTTACAAGCTTTCAGGAACCAGCAGATAGATAGTTCATCATCAGGGCCTCTAGCTGTTAAGAGTGGTAACAAAGCATTTAAAAAATATTAACTATTATGAGATTATGTGTGTTTTATACAGCAGACGATGAAGCAATATAACACCAGTAGGTAAAAAGAAAAATTCCACATTTGCCTGTGGAGGCCAGCTAAACTAAATAATGTATTAAGAAAGTAATGTTAATTAAGTAGAGCTCTTCCGCTTAAGAGTCGTAAATGCTGCTTTGCACAATTGACCACAGTGACTTCATTTGGATAACCTAGTTAAACTTTGTGTTCTTCTTTGTTTTCCCACATAGCAATGGCCCAAAGAGGAGGAAGGGGAAAGTCAAGATAGAAATAGCAGGGGTTTCTACCATTTTTCTCTCATGCATTAATGCAAGGCTGTAGAAATTAAATAATAGAAAAAGATCAGCTTATATAATACCATCACTACAATGAAGCTTTGCAGAAAAGCACTACCTATGAAAATTCAAAATCTAGTTATCAAAAAACACCTCTAGAAAACAGAAATTGTCAGCTAACAACATTGTCTTTCCTACTTCTCATTGAGTATCGGCGCACACACCTGTGAGGGAATTGGGACAGTTTGAATTCCCATTACTAAAGGCAGCACATTGTGATTCCATCATGAAGTAATGTCACAACAGCATCTTGTTTTTCTTAGGTTGTAAATTTGGGCAGAATTAGGTCTAGCAAACTTCTTTAAAAGGCTTGGTCTTCTGCAACACATTCAGCCACATTCACTTGTCTTTAAAACAAATCTGGTTAAGAAGAACGATGCCTCTAACCAAAAAGACTAAGTTGTCACCTAAAGGCATACTAAATTATGTCAGGTGAAAATGAAAGCTTTTACTCCTAAACTCACTGCCACTTTCTGAACACTTCCTATTTTCTTTCAATTAACAGTGAAGGGGGTGGGGGGTGAGAGGGAATTTTCAACATGTAGAGTCAGAATAGCTTGGTCTCCAACTGTATAGTGTGCAAAAATCTAACTGGTTTAACTGTGTTACAAAAAAGTGGCACATCTAAAGTACTTATGAGTAGTTGTGGAATTTGCAAGCTCATCATTGAAAAACATTGTTTTCCAGAGCTACAATGTAATTTAAATGTGTTCAAAGTAAGAGTAATACTGAAATATTTTTGTTTCATATAAAAAGGAAAGCCAACAATTATTTTTTTTTTTAAGGTAGCAGGATGAGATGTGCACCACTAAATGTCCAGTAGCAAACTGATTATCCATTACATAAGAGTATTTAATCTGAATAAGACTGAATCAGAGTAGGGACATAAAATTTAAACTAGCAATGAGTTAAGAAGCTACAGTTTACTGAGGTAGTGTAAAAATAGTTGAGCTTTAGGAACTGACTCTGGGTGCATATTTGCGGCTGCCAAAAGTCAGAATGGAAGCATGCTCACTACGTTGGGATCATGAGAACTACAGGGTACTTGCACATGGTCAGAGTGATTTCACATTCGCTTTTGTTTGTTGACCCACACACAATCCAAGACTCCACTTGCAAAAAAAACCTGTCAGAATACTTTTTGTTGTTCAGAATGGAGGGAGAAATTGATCACGGGCAGGGACATGGACTGCCGACCTGTATTTGGAGAGAAATCCTTCATTTATACACCTCCTAGGGGTCAGATATATCATTATAATATAATTATATCATTATATATCATTATGAATGAAAAAGTTAAGAGTTGAAGCATGTGATTGGGTCAGGCAAGTTTATGGAACCTAATAATTAAAATCTAGAGCTACTGTAAAATGAAAACTTAATGATCAAGTCTTACACACATTTCCATCCAGCAGACAAGTCAGTAATCAGTCGTAAATCTAGTCTAGTCTACTACTTTTGCAAAATATTAGCATCATATGATGAAATCCAGAACCAGAAAAACAAGTCAGACAAGCGCATGCTTTCCAAACACAACCTTCCTGAAATCAAAACAAACTAGGAACTAAGAATAAAGGCATTATTGTCACTAAAAAAAACAATCATAGCCCCAGTTCTTTTCCAGATTGCATCCGTTTCTGCAACAGACCAGTGAAAGACAATAATACAGAGCCATATACAAAGCTGTACAGCTAAAGCACTTCTTGTATAACAAATACAGAAACCAAAACAATCCTTGGAATAAACCAGGCTGTCCAAAAAAACTTCAACAAAAAGTGCAAGCACAGCCAATACGAGTCATCCACATGACGGGAGACTCATGGTTGAATTAAAGGGCTGTTGAGGCTGTCACCATGACAACAGCCCATGTGATTTGATGTGATTAGTAAAAAAGTTTATAATAACAATCCTATTGTTGCAGGTAAGAGTATAGAGGAGTAAAGCTCTGGCTGTGCTAGTTATAAATATGCAAGATGAAGACAAACTATGAACAAACCACCAAGAACGAAAAACAGAGAGAACCCCCTACCCAATCACATCGATCACTCCATGGAGCTCAGAGTCAAGCAGCATGACAAAGGAAATGGGCTCCCACAGTCTATCGCTGGCTATGATCCTCACCTGCTGCAGATCGTGCTTATCCAATGTGTATCTCAACAGCTTGGGAAAAAAAAAGGAAGAGCAAAGAACAGAGAGAGAAGGGACAAATAAGAAAAAGTGTTTTGCAAATTGTCAAAACTTTATGCTAGGAAAGGCTGCATCTTCTTCTGCACTATTTGAACATAGTTCAAAACCACATCATGTTCCAATCTTGTTTTTACAACTTGAACAAGTGTTACACCAAACAAAATGTAATAGACTGTCAAACACCAAGTGCCTTCAAAGAAGGACGCTTCCTCAACAAAACCCCAAAGCACGTGACAAAAGGAAAACTTAAAATCATTTGGTTCTTATTTTTACACACACAAAACTGCACATAAAGACAAAGCATATCACATTCCATGCAAGATACTCTATTTTCAGATCAGCAGCTTATATGGTACCTTGCTGAGGGTTAGGCTACAAGTACCACATACAGAGCAAGGACAACTGAATTATAACATTCAAGCCTTGTGAAAGTACAATAAACATTTAATTAAGAAAAGGAGTTGGTTTCTTCTCTTATCCCTGATAATCAACTATTTCAGCAACACAAATGAGATTGGCTCTTCCTAAACACAATCAAGACAAGAAATGAGGAAAAAAAACCCAGACACATATACACCTTATTACTCAACTGAGTTTTATTTCAAGTTTTGAAATTGCAACCACTGTACACTTCCCTAGAGACATTTTAAGGCCTTGAAAGTCAGTGAAACAAATCTAAAATGTCACATAAGACCAAGTGTAATGATGCAGTTTCCTGAAGTCCAGAGGCCCCCTAAACAGCATTTGCTGTACTTGTAAATTCAGGTAACAAACACCTAACTACCTTCAAATTATTCTGTGTATTTCTACCATATATAATCTCCTCTACCAGGGAACACTACCTGCAGAAAACAGTGCTGCGAGATTTCAGAATCTGAACTTGCTCATGTGCAGTCTGACAGTAGCCTGAAATGTGAACATTTCCTGCCCCAAAGTCCTAAGAGCTTTTTCTGAACACAATGTTAGTATTACTTTCTGCACTATATTTTCCTGTTATATCTTGCATCAGAATAGGGCAGTATTTGGTTTGCAGACTCTACACACATAAAATGGGCAAGGTATTTAGTGATTAGGGGAGGTTCCCGATGACGAGAGAAAACCAGTTTTAAAGGCTGTCTTAAGTAGGAGGATCTGAGAAACTACAGGCCCTTCAATATATCCTCAGTGGCCAGTAAGATTAGAGATCAAGTCTCCCTGAAAGCCATTTCCAAGCACTAGAAGTATAGAAGGATGACTAGGAAAGGCAGCATGGATTTACCAATGGCAAATCATGCATGACAAACAAAATTCCTTTCTACCACATGACTACCTGTCCCAGCAAGGTGAAATCAATGGATGTCATATACCTTGACTTCAACAGAGTCTTGCACCAAAGTGGATAGAAAAGTCTAACCAAGGTGCAGATTCCTAGCTATGTCCTCATAGGCCAATACTGTTTGATGTCGTTAATAGAACTTGGGAAGTTAACATATTGGTTTGCTTGCATGCACAGCTTTTGCTTTCCCTATTAAACTGTCACTTTATTAATTCTGTCCCTTTCACCCTTCTGATTCAGCCCTCATCCCATTGTGGGGGAGAGAAAAAGCAGCTGCGTGGGGCCGAGCTGCCCACCACGGTTAACCCACAGTAATGGTTCTATGCTGAAAAGGAGAGCTCTTATTTAGAGAGAACTAACAGACTGGGAAAATCAGGGTTACCAGAACCTCAAGTTCAACAAGACGCAAACACGAAGTCCTGCACTTGTGACAGAACAATCCCTTGCAACAGTACAGGTTGTGAACTGATGAAAAAAATCTGTGAGGTAGAAGGGGGGGGGGGAGCAAAGAGCGCAAGCATGGTCAAACACATGAAATAAGCTACCCAAAGGGATTGTGAAGATATTAAAGCTGAAGAAGACTCAACACCATGATCTAACTGCACCTGCTTTATGCAGGGCCATTCAACCCAATGACCTCCAGAGGTCCTCTGCAAACCAAGTTAATTGATAATTCTATCTAATTAAAGATAAAAATCAAGAAATACACAAAAAAAGACAAGGCTGTTCTACCAGGAAAATCCATTGTTTCAAAATGAGACAAATACTACGTCTTGAGAAGAGTTACATAAATCCAAAATTAAGTTTCCAAGTTGTGTTTTGAACCATGTAATAAAAAAATCCTGTTCAAAACCAATGGCAAAAGCAGCATGGTCCAAAATTATAAAATAAATCCAGAAGAGAGTTACTTTCTATAATCAATCTTTATTCTTCCACCAGCTAGCAGTCTCAGACAACTTCATCTTTCTCTCTTATACCAAATGTTTTCTGCCTCAGTAAGAGCAAGTAACAGTGAACTGAACTTGTTCTTCTATTGAACTGAGAAACCATTCCTGGATTATAAGCCTGATGATCTCTCTGAAGTTGCAACTATGTTAACTATGAAAATCAGCAGAACAAGAACCCTGCACATAAAATCCATAATAATCAACAAATAGCTCTTAAAAACCATCACCCATCTTCTTAGTTCTTTTAAAACTTCCCATGAGTATTTTTACATTTTTAAATGACAGACACTAGGAGACAGGGGTGGGGGGTTGGAGAAATTGAAATGGCAGAAACCGTTTCTGCTATTTCCTCATTGTATTAGTAAAGACTAACACTACATCAACTGGAAACAAAATATGACTTGTTCTGTCTGGTAAACAAGAAGTGACAAAGGTAGATTATTTTTGACCACCCAGCATATAATTACTGTCCACTAATAATGACTTACAGGTCATAGGTAACTTAATTAAGAACTATGGAGAAACATTTTAAATTTGTTTACTTCTAGATGAAAATCAGAAAAAAAATATTATGGAATATATTCAAGTCTAATTGTATATTGGCATACAGGCCTTTAAGAAAGGCCTTCCCAAATATAATTATGGGTTCTATAGGCTTTGTTAAACACAGCAAACAAAATCCATGTCTAACACAGCAGATGTAGTACTGAGCCATAACAAATCCTGAGAGAAAAGCAATATTAATATATATTATAGAAAAAACAGAAATAGCATCCATCATAACAACACTGGAAGATGGCAGTGAAGATGGTCTTGCAAACAAAATAAAGAAGCATAACGTAACACAGTTTAAGACTTGAGCTAATGTTACTAGAAATTTCTTTTTTTTTCCCCAATCACTTTATGAATACCAGGTAAGTAATTTGATTTAGTAACAGATAAAGGCTTTTTTCTTTTCTTCTAACAAAATTCCGGTTTTCAATGCAAGTGCTACAACTCATTGGTATGAAATGATGGTAAGCAATATGTTCATGAAGACCACTCCTTCAATCAAAGAAACTGAAACACATTTAATCATAACAGCTTAGTAGCCTTCATTCTAATGAGAAAATATGAAGTCCTCCATCTTTCAAATCACAAGTCAGCACACAGCAAACAGAGAGGAAAAAACACAGACACAGAAACTTTACCTTAAATCTACCTTAGATATGCTCAGATTGCAAATGGTATTTTAGGTATGGATAAAGCTCCGTGGGGAGCAATGGTAGAAAGGTAAAAAACTCCTAATGCAAAAAAGAAAAGGAAGGAAAAAACATGAGGAAACAAAGAAAGGGAAAGGTCAGTCACTTTTCGTGGATGAATGCCAAAGTAATCATTTTAATTACGTTGCTAATTCCTAAATTAAAAAAAAAAAAATATTCACCCCAGGTTTCCATTCCAAAATAGAACTATGGAAAAACAAATAAAGTAAAATAAAATAAAAGTAGGTAAGTAAGAAAAAAATTTCATAGACAGTTATGCCTGAAAATGTACAGGAAAGGATTTCTGAGAAAATAATTTAAGGCTATTTAGGAAAACAGAGTGACTAGCAGGTTTTTGCAAACTAGACTAAAACTAAACTGTTATCTAAGAGACATACAGAAACAGTGTACTTTTAGCAACTTACTGAACCTAAGCATTTGAAGGACAGATGTCTAAATACTGCTATCTTTTCCTAGGTCAGCAGGAACCTCTCTTTGGCAGTTTGAGCCTTGAAGTCAGTATTGGCTGAGAAACATGATGTTCTCATTTTGTACTAACCTTAATTTCTGGAAAGATATGCTGCACTACTGCATAGGAAATATTCTAACTCTTCATTTTTTGTGATCAATGAGGGTAGGGTAGTTGAGAAAAAATGTGCATGAAATTCAAGAAAAACCTCTGACAAAAAGAACTTTCATCTTAAAGAACAACTAAAACATGTCCATCGTCCTAAAGGCTACAAAGAAATACAGGTACTCCTAGCCTTGATACTGTCAAGCTCTTAAAGTAGTTAAGATCTGTACACACTCAGTGCATTCATTCTGCAAGGTTGATTGGCATGAAAATCATTACTAAAACATTTCCCAATGCACTATAACTTGGTGAGGTGCAAGTCTTGCCTAAGCTAAGAAAGTTCAAAGTTTTTAAAAGAAATTAGTTACTCATTGATAACAATATCATTGGTATTTCTCAGGCAGCCTCTTCAAGATGATCAGTGTTTACAAGATCAACACATAGGAAATCAGTTTCTTAAATCCCTGCTCAGCTGACTTGCAATAACCTTTGAACTATGTGTTAGTTTGAACAATTGTGAGCATATTATGCTGGATCGTTTTAAACTAAAAGAGGGCAGATTTAAACACAGGGAAGAAATTTTTTACAATGAGGGTGGTGAAACACTGGCACAAGTTGCCCAGAGAGGTGATAGATGCCCCATCCCTGGAAGTACTGAAGGTCAGTTCGGATGGGGCTCTGAGCAGCATGATCTAGTTGAAGATGTCCCTGCTCACTGCAGCAGGGTTGGACTAGATGATCTTTAAAAGTCTCTTCCAACCCAAACCATTCTATCATTCTATACAGTACACTTTTTACCACAAGGCATGTTACCATCACAGTAAGGATAACAAAGGTTATCAAATTAATAAATGTAACACAAGTGAACAATTTATACACATATAGGTCATTTCCACTGAGAACATGCTGTAAATCTTTTCTTTTTAACTTATTTATAGTTTTGAGAAAACAGATTACCAGGAAAGCAAGAGCAGCAGAATAAGTATCAAGCCAGCTGACAGAAGCAAGACAGTAAGAAAACATATTATGGAGCAAGAGTGCAGTCAAACAATCAAGTCAAACAATTTGCTAGAACTCCGATAGTGGCCACTCCTAGCTGCTAACACTGAGATAGGCTCTGTTAGTTTAAAAACAAGATCTGGATGCTTGTTTTTACTTCTACTTTACTGTCTGTGTATGCACTTCTAACAGTATCTGTTATCAGATATAAGCAACAAAGAGAAACTCTGAGTTTTAGGACACGACCAGAAAAATCTCAAGCAAAGAACATGTACCAGGGAAGGTTGCAAGCATGAAAAGTCCCAGGGTGGTAAGTTCCAGTATGAAGTTTCAATAACCCTGAAATTAAAACCAACTGCAGGCCATGAATTCAGTACTAAGGTTTTTCTGACTCTGAAGATAAATACACAGATTAGAAAGAAGTCTTCACTACTTTCATTCACTAATGCTAAGATAAGAAGTCTAAAACATAGCTCCTAATTGAACACTTGAAAGAAATGATGGAAGAGCAGTAAGGTTACTTTACACATGTACTAAACTGAAAGAAGAAAGGAAGACAGGAAAGAGTTATCACTCATCCCTGTACATGATGAGGAAAAAAAACTAGGAATGGCTAGGAAGTACGAAATGAGAATACACAACTTCTCAAAATGGAGATTACGACTTGCTTACAGAAATGAAGCAATAAGCAATGTGTAAAACTCCTCCCTTCTCCCACACTTACCCGACTACCTCAACAGCATCATTAAGATAGGGATCAACTATCATCTCCTTTGAAACGTTCCAATCTCCATCTGCAGCGATGATGCCAATGTTCCATAGACCCAGTCTGTCCAAAGATTGTCGAAGTACCTTAGTAACAAATAACACCACTTAAAGTAGAGCCTTCATCAACCAGGCAACATGAAAATTTAAGAACTGCAAGAGTCAGTGGAAGCATTTGTCTTCAGACCGAGATGGGTAAGAAAAGTTCTCACTTCTCAAATGAGACCCATAATGACAACTAAGACAAAGTTAATGATAAGTATTTTTAACACTGAAGGGTTTCCTATGATATTCAGATAGCCATTGCACAAAAATGGGCTTCTCATCACTTGGATTACTTTTGACACCCCATGTGCATAGAGGTACGCCACTCTGACACTCTCAACACACTGACTCCATCCACTGCATGCATGCAATTCATTACATATGAGTAATGGATTTATGATAGTCGGTCACATTAAGTTGATCTAAAAATTATGACTGTCTGGAATGTGGAAGTGGACATATCTCCATAAGTCATCAGAAGTGAAAGTTAACCTGATCAACAAGAAAGGATATTGAGAAAACAGGGCTCAAAGTCTTAAAATAGAAAAGACCTTGTAACCATGCAGTTCTCTACAAGAACAGAAATATTTGCCAAACACTTCAAAGTGAAGAGCACCTAAGCATTCTTTTCACAGGCTGAGCAAAAAAAAAAACCTTGATGTTGTGATACTTAAGTTTACCTCCTACTTGGCTCTAGATATAAAGCACATAGAACCTATCAAGAAAAGCAGCAATGTAGTTCTGTTCAGCTGCTTGAAGCCTTTGAAGCATAAAGTTTACCAGAAGAAATAATGCTAGAGATACTTACAGTAAGGTCCTTGCAGTTTAAAACTCTGGCTAGATAGACATTCAGAAAGACTGCCTATCCATAGAAATAGTTCAAAAGAACAAAATGACTAGAAAAGTTGCAAAACTTCCATGTTGAAAGATAAGTACCGAGGACATAGAACTGTAGACACTCAAAATACACTCCATAACAACATAAGAAGAATGGTTCCCCCACACCCAGTTTATATACAGGTACTCCTTATATTTTAGAGTTAGTTTGACTGTTTAAAAATATAATTGAAAGAATAGGATATTCTTGAATAAGAATTTGTAAGCAATAGAATCATCATTTCTTTTTTTATTTCTCCTACTTAATAAGAAACATTAACTAGTGTTAATGTTTAAGTGCCTTAGTGGATAAAGTAACTAAAGTACAGCAAAAATTTAGCAAGATAACTAAGAGTTTATCTATGTCATGTATTTGTCAGCTGTTACAGAAACAGTTTGGTGTACAAGAGCACACAGTAAATAGACCTTTCATGAAATGGTGGACTGCAGATAGAACTATTGTGCTGATTAGAGAATAGATACCACACGACACTGTGGAGTGTAAGGGAATGAATGATAAAACAAGTGTTAAATAAAAAGCCTTACATAAATTAACGTACAGTAGAAGGAAGGCTGACACTTCTCAGCAAATACTTGGGTTATTTTAAAGACTTAATTTTAAACTAAACAGCTCTAGAAGCCAAAAGCTTAGTTAAGATTGAACAGCATTTAAAAAGCTAACCAGCAGAATGCCACACCTACACTTGACAGCTTGTTCTTCACATTCATTTTCCCCACATTAGGAAGCCGAAGTAAACAGATGAGAAAGCATCCAGGTGACATGAAAAAGGACTGAGCAAAACACAACATTTCTACTTCTTTCAAGACATACAGAAAACCAGAACATCAGTGTTTAAAAAAAAAAGACCATCATTGATATAAGGAAAATGTGTATTCTATTTATAGTAAGAGCTGCCTTCTCTCTCTAGTGATTCTTTTCAGAAAGGGTTCAGTCTCATAGGCATTCCAGCAACATAACAGTGAGTGAAGAAATAAAACTTGTGGATAAAAAAAAATAAATCAATATTTATCTTCCATCTTACTTACATTGTTTTATTCCAGTCTGCTAACAAGTGTTTTCACTTCGGTTTAGTTTTGTTCCTATAACACACATACTGAAGAACTAGAGATTTCTATTTGAAGTCCGCACACACTTCCTCCTCCTTCCCCGCTAGCCTAATTTACCTATGATTAGGACTGGTTTTTAGGACGCTACTAGTATCCTTAGCAATTTCTCCGTTATAGCCAATACCCAACTAGTGAACCAATTTTTTAATTGAAAAAGAAAAGCCTGGAACCCACACTGCCCAAGGCTAAATATAACAGAAATCTTACAGTTCCTGAGGGCTTTTTGTAATAAAAAGAGCCCCTATGAACTCATTTCCTGGCTTTAAAAAAAAGTTAGGGTATGGTTTGTGCTAAACACACATTGGAATGGGATATTTTAAGAGATTCTAAGTACACCCACTGAACAAGTTTAGACAAAGATTAGCTTTATTAAGAAAATCTGAAGCATTGACATATTCACCAGAGGTTTGTTACTTAACATGCCAAAGAAACAAGACAACTTGACATAAATTCCAATTTATCATATTGTGTCATATGCTTCAGTGTGCTTGTGCTTTCTTTGGAAGGGATTTTCTAAGTTGCTCAAAAACCCTAGTGCCAAGCCTCTGCATCCAAAAGGAAGTAATGTCCTAGCATCCTATGAAAGTGAGTCTAGAAAACACCTTTAATGAAATTTGTTGTGAAGTACACAACAGAATTTGGTCTAAGACATAGTAAGACTTGTGAAACTAAGTTACTGTAGTGGCACCAGACCTGATAAATCAGTTTAAAATACATGTTTCTTTAACATTCCTGTTAACAAGAAACCCACAAAGCTGGATAGAAGGTATTCCTCTTTCTTCGTACAAGGTATGTGAGCAGTACAGACCTTTCTGCCAGTGCATCCTGCCCTCCCTTAGTCAAAGTACCACACAAATCATAGGAAGCTGCTATAAGGATATTAATCTAATTCTACATTCTAGGAAAGATAATTTTTAAAAAGAGAGTTTTATCAGAGAGCATTTTCACTTTTTAGAAGTAGGCAGAATTTTATATACACCAGCCTCATGAAAGATACTTAGAGACACTTTTCTGCTCTTGTTGCAATACCAAGTTTAACTGTTGTACACCAATTCCTGTATCATTCTCTTAAAACTAATCATTGAACAAAGTAACTACTGAAGTTGCCAAGGACAAACGATGACTGACCTCATCCAGTGTACACAAACTGTAAGAACTGAAATCTTTCTAATAGCCACTAATTGACTAGTTTTAATCCAATCCCTGCTGAGGGCCGGGGGAAAAAAAAAAAAAAAAAAAATCGGCAGTTTTTCCTACACACTCAATTTAACTCTAACTTGCTTTTAAGAAAAGGTAATGCTATTGCTCCTTAGCTTCAAAGCAACAACAAGGAAATGAATAAAGCAGAGGCTTGTACTTAAGATTCCACTTCAACATAACGTAACAAACAGAACTGCATTTCCAAAGAAGAGTAGGGGGGCAGCAGGGGCAGACAGCAGCAAGAAAGATCAGAGATATCTCAAGGTTAGTTATGTGAAATACTGTGTTCCTGCAACTCTTTTAGAACAAGAGGTACTGAACTTTGCACAGCTAAAAATACAGAGCCTTTATTATGTTTTCCATAAAATAAGAACCTGGAGTTTTCTAGCAATAATTTAAGGGTATTATATCCACTGGAATTTTGCTACAAAATTTTAAGTATTTCTAGATCTTGGCCTTACAACTACATCCAAGATAGCATAAAGATGATGGATTTGTATGATTTCAGTAGCATCAACTGGTGCTTCCATTAAAATGTAGCTGTCTTAAACTTTTAGCATATGCTGACACACTTAAAGTTCAGAATACAGCTTCAGAGACACATATACACACAAAAAAAAATAAAAAAATCTAGAGATCTGATCCTTTTAGCATTCCATGCCTACAACTGTAAGAGAGAGAGATCAGTAAGTGTAGTAGTTGCAGGATTAAGGTCCCTTTTCTAGGCAAATTCAGAAATGCTAATTGTTTACATATAGTAACAAAGAAACATTTCACTTTAGAGAAATAAGAAAAATTACATACCTTAATATATTTGCTACTAAATGCCCTTTCATTCCATATCTATAAAGGAAAAGTAAAAAGCCATTTAGAAAAATCAGGATATGTCAATACATAATGAAAAAATTTATTTACATTTATTAAGATTATACAATCCATTAGCGAACTCCATGTTTTCATTTTGCTACAGTAAAGTTTTCTGGCTGGTTTTGTTATCTCTTCAAGGAAATTGTATGAAAGTTCAAAACAGCTGCTTGCTAGCTCTATGTCTAAGGCTTACTGATTGCCTTCTTGCTGAAAAGAACTCCAGAGCTGTTTGAGCTCTACAATGGTAGCAGCATTACAGGAGACATCATTACCAACTAGTCTACAGTTTGCTAGAAACTGTTGAGAAACACCTTGTGGCTTCAAGGTGTGGCCCTACTGAATGGGACCTGTTGCCATACACTGACATAGGAGAGCTAGACTAAGCTACATATCAAACAATTGATTAATTCCCTGAAACTCTAAGCAATGACACAACAGAGAAGCTATACACTACTCAAAGACGTAAAGTGCAGAACTTACCTTCTACTCTAAGAGCACAGCAAGTAGAAAATTTAACAGCAGTTGTTCTCTGTCCCCTCAATTAAATTGCTGAAGCATCACTGTGTTAACCAAAGTGCAAGACTGACAGTTGAAATAAATCAGCAACAGCAAAGGGGATGCATTCCAGAGGAGATACACAACAAATACACCTTTGCAAAAAGGTCAGACTTCCTTTCAGGAATGGGAACCATTGTCTCAGAAGCTTTGCTCTGGACTGCTGAAGTGGTTTTCAGCTCTTCTACAGTTAAACAACTGTCTCATATTAAAACACTTCAAAGTACAAAATACATGTTTCAGTAAGTACAGGATTGATTTTATAGGAACCCTAGCCACACCTTTTCTTAATCAGAAGAAACAAATTTAAATATTGAAGCTCATGAGCTTGAAAATCATTTTTCCAGATTGCCTGCTTCTCTCTCTCTCCTCTCCAAATTATGACATGTTTCTCAGATATTCATTCACTACTTCCATATATTGCACTGTAACACAATACAGTAGTTATAATGTACTGTAACACCTTTACCCACTATAAATAACGCAAGTAAAGATGGAAGAAGTTGTAGAGGATTGCCCTTCTGCAAACAGCAACCATATTTTATGCCAAGAAGTCACATTAGCTGACTTTCACAAACTGTCTTAAATATTTTAGGTTAGCTGGTAGCTGCTGAAGCCCAAGCAAAACAAGCAAGGAAGAAAATGATAAGCCAAAGACTCATTCTCTGGTAACTTTTTTCTAGAACTGGGAAGGCAGGAGCCCAGACATTTTACACTGTTTCTGCTTTAATAGCCATTACTGCAGGAAGATTGTAAACTAACAGAACTTCCGCCTTTCCCCTTGCAACAGAAAAAGCTAAAACTGCAATTACCAAATAATTTCTCTTCCCACCTCTCTCCTCCTGTAGGCAACAAAGAGAAATGAGACAAAGATCTTATGAATAAAGACAGATAAAAATGTACAGGAGATTTTGCTTTACTGACCCCAATATAATCAATGTCCAAATCATGATACTGTTTAGCACCTAATATCCAAGAAACAATGTAATAAGCAGTGACATCTGGATAGTCATACGGCCAGTTTTCACCCTTCCCTATCCATCCTGGAAATGTCCAAGGTAATCCTGAAAGAAGGCAGAAAAACAAATGAATAAGTGGTTGGTCTACATTACTCAGTAAGCTTCAATAGCAAGCTATAACTTGCTATCCCTAAAATGAAGGGGCTCCAGTGAAGACATTGCAACATAACTGATCTAACTGGAGAGTATGCTCTAATATAAATTGTGATCAAACAAATTAAAAGCTGGGTGTTTCTTTGGGGTTTGTTTGTTTTTAAGCTAGAAAACCTTCATTACTAGAAAATAAAGGACTACATAAAATCTTTCAATTATGTGGTATTAGCTCTAACAGGTTTATAATTCCAAAGATTTAAGGATAAAAATTTACAAAGTTACAGGCAAAGGATCAATACTGAATACTAAAAAATTTTAATCTCTTGAATATGAATTTCAGAAAAAGTAATGATCTGATCACAACAGAGGAAGATAGATTAGGGTCATGAAAAAACATTTTCACATCTCAGCTGGATCTTATAGTATGTAAGAACAATTCAACCTAACCAGATTCTGCTAAGTTTTCAGCTGGCTTTGTCTAAGACACCATAGGCTAATTCAAAGGCAAACCCTCCTTCCTCTGTTGAGAGCTTGATCTGAGGGAAGAGGGAGGTTATTAATGATCATAATTAGTCATAAATGGTAAGCTTGCTGCTTGTCAGAGTGCCTAACAGGACCTGACTAGCAAATCCTGCACCAGGTCACGGCTTGTGGCTGTATATGGCAAAGCCTGATCCCTGGAAGAAGCAAGATTAAATACTTTCAAAATTACAGATTTCTTACCTTCTTTCATGTGCAATACATTTTGTAAAAATTTTCAATTTAAATCTAAGGTTCCATATTTGTGCTGTCACATCGCACACAAAACCCACCGTCAAAACAGGGAGACGGGAAAGTCCTCTTACAATTCAACTACATACACAAGACAAATTATAAGACAAGAACCACTACAGTGGGAGGGAGGTGATGAGTTTATAATAGGAACATGTAATTGAATTTGGTGCGCCTAAAATTTAGTTCTATACTTCCTGTAGTTTTACTTTATACCTCACAATTCAGAAATTCAGCTCTAATGATTGCCATTTATATTCATTGCTGCGATATAGTCTAAGCATTAATGTTACTTGATACAAGCAAATGATTAGAATAATTTCTTATCCTATGCTACTTCTTACATAGATTCTTGTTGTGCTACTGTAACAAAGTAAAACACAGTAAGTTTAGAGTGAAGTATCAAAGCAAGCTCACCAAGTAACAGAGATTCTATTTTGTGTACTGCAGCATCAAAACATCTGCCCATTAAAATCAGTATACTAATTAAGGGTTGGATATGTAATTGGGGGGAGGGGGAGGGGGGAAGCATTTAACTCCTAAAGGCTGAAGCAATTTACCAATCAGCTTAATTTTAGGATTCCTCTTTTTAGCTTCTTTCATGAGCCACCATTCATAGCCCCGGAAGTAGTTCTCATCATTTTCATAATGCATATGGGAGGGTTCAGTACCATCTAGGAAGGAAAGAGAGGCAGGTAACTCACAATTATCTTCCATGTCATAAGCTGTTACTCATTAACAAGTTTTCTGTATTGTTCATGGTCATAGTATGCAAGCACATATCTCCAGCATGGTTCACACGTCCTTTGTTATGTATTTCAAAGCAATTCAAAGTAAAAAGAGTAGTGGGAAGGAATATGAAAGACTTGCCACCCTTCATTCTTAGCATGTTAATGGCTTTTTTTTTTTTTAAAGGGATTATGCCTGCTTTTACCATCAGAACATGATTAACTATTACACATTTTATATCCCTAGCTATGATAATACTAAATCTATATCAATGATTATCTTAGTCCAAACAACCACTAGAAAGTTACAGCATTAAGATCAGGAGGGGGCAAAAAAACCAAACCACACACAAAAAACAAAACAAGCAAAAAACCACAACAAAAAGCCACTGCATTTTAGAAACCAGTTATATCTAAACAAAACAAAGCAAACAAAAAAAAAAACCCCAAAAAAAACAACAACAAAAGAAGGTTATAGTTTGTTTCATCTGTGCAAGGCAAGACTAGGGACAGGAGAGGAGAGAAAGGAACTGCCATGAAGTTTCTCAATGACAGGAAAGAGTTGGTTTTAGCATTATAGTAAAAGATCTATTTTATAATTGCCATGGTGTTCTGCGACTGGAGGAAGAGGTTTTGTAATTGAAGGCTATGCACTGAATTTCCTCAGGCAAAGGTAAACAAATGAGAAAGGTACAAAAGAATCGGCATTGCATGGGAAGTCATTACACACAGAAGTCATTTAATAATTTGTGCACACAACTGCAACAATTACTTATGCTAAACTGTATGCCTAATTGTTCCAGAAATCTTTTCTGACGAGATTAACAAAGCCTGCTGAAACAGCACATTTTAACATTGCTAACACTTGACTATTTGGAAGTTCTATTTGTCAGAGACATAGAACAATGAAGATTCAAAACTTAGACTCCTGATCACACCTCTGAGGTCAGAATAAGAGCTGCAGTCTAGTGCATTAAGACATACGCATCTTACCGTTCCCCTAAAATCTAGAAAGCCATCACATAAGTATGTAACATTCTCCTTAGCCAGCAAGAATGTTTGAAGAGAAGGTCTGTGCCTGAACAAAGATGGCTCCTTTCTCCTCTAAGCAGCAACTTACCAAATACAGAGCTCTTAAACCCAGTATAGCACCTATCATCATGTTAATTTTTCTTAAAAGTAAACCAAATAATGGGAAATAGTATCTAATTACACACACAGACACTAAAAACTATATATATATATGTATATATGTAAGTGTTACAAAGACAGATACCATTCTTTCTATTTATTAAATGAGTCTGCTTTAAGTCTACTCTTGATGTGGGCAAGATTTACTTCTGGGATAAAAAAACCACAAACAAACAAAACCCCACAAACCAAAACAAACAAAAACACAAACAAACAAAAACAAAACCAAAACAACCCACCCCAAAAACAACAAACCACAAAAACACACCTGTAGTCTAGTCTCTGCTTCTCAGCTTCTGAACACAAGCAGTTACTACACAGTTTCTCCTATAGTAGGATAGGCAAATTACACCAAGACATTTTAATTTGCAATTGTGGCCAGGCAAAAAAAAAATTTTTTTAAATGCCTTCTCACCAGCTGTTTTTGTATTTTCATGATTTTAAGACAAGCTGCCTACTTCTACACAAATTTCAGTTTGTATTGCAAAACTGGTGTTCGAGAAATGCTCTGCAATTCAGAAAGCAAAAGAAGAACACTTGTGCTAGAATGCAACCTGTTAACCACATGATAGTGAGAACCATCTCCAGAACGTTAGTGTAAATTTCTCTTCTACAAGTCAGCAGACATAGTTTATGGCTTTCCGCAACTTCAGTACAACTACAGAATGCACTTCCATACTTCAACTGAAGTGACACAGACAACACATTTTACTTACAGCATCACTGGAATGAGAAGTTAAATTCTGATTAGGCAAAATCCATACCTGTTGATTGTCCATCACCTCCAATCTCTACTTTGAGGATATGTAAAGAAGCTCCAAAATTTGGCTAGGAAAAAAAGAGACAGAAAAACAAACAATCTTGCTGTTAGCAAGAATAAAATAAACACGTCTACAATTCTGAGGATGCTAAAAATACATATTTTTTTTTAAACATTCATTATAGATACAGTGAGAGATAATACAAAATTCTGCTTCAAAGGGAAATTGAGCAAGATATATAGCAGTTAGCACAGTTTCACTGACTCTTGCACCATTAATGACAATTCTCCCCACCTGTGCATATTTTAAATTCGTTCTGCTCAAGAAAATACTGAATATATCTGTAATTAATTTATTCTTTGGTGTAAAAGGTTACACTGTTTATGTGAAAAGAGCATACATGTGGGCCAGAAATAATCTGCTAACTAGAGGCAGAAAGACAAGAGAGAATAAAACCCACCATCCTCTTCCCCTCGCATCCTACTGGGGAAGCAGAAACATAAAATTCAAGCTCATACAGGTGATTCTACTCCCAGTATGTTCTTCCAGCCATGAGTAGCTAAGAGTTGCTCAAGCCGTAAGTTACAACTACTCATTATTTTAATAATCACTAATGAGCTGACATCCTCCATGGAATTATCCAAGTATAATTTTGACATCCAGAAAAAAGTTTTAAGATGTGAGAATGGGATCTGATTAAAGAGATGTGCTGCACAGACAATAGTTTGTTTGGCTTAGAAGGTCTGGATTTTTAAGTTGCTTTTAAATAAGCAGCAAATACTCCCAGTATACCATTTCTCTTCCTGACATTTCTGACTTTACACATCTAATACATTTGCTCTCCTATCTCCATCATATAAGTTAACAAAAGACAAGGAAAATAAGGCAAGGTATACCTTCCCAGAAATCTCATGACAGCTTAAGAGGTTTTGGTAAAAGGACATGTCAAAACTTCTTCGAAAGACATGATCTTTCAGACAGATTTTCTTTTACCACATGCCTATTGATTCCCTCAGAAAACTTCTATCTGTAACACACAGCTTCAGTCTCCAAGAAACACAGGCTTGGGTCCCCCAGTCACACATTATGCCTTACTCTACCCTTTAAAACCAATTCTTCAAACTACATAGTAAATTATTCCCCTCCAGCCACCTGGATTACACTACTTGAAAGTGACATGACCTCCTCTTCCAGCAGAGTAATTTACAGTGCCAAAAGCAAAACAAGTTTACTGTCCAGTGTGATAATGTTACCATATATTAAGCTGGGCAACTACACAGGTTACACTTACTAACTTAAGCAGTTTACAAACCAATAATGTTCATACACTTTCTAGTGTAACTGCACTTATACTTGAAACTTGTTTGGAACAGATGCACTACTGAAACGATGCACAGCCATTTTCACACTACCTGAATCTAGCTGTACTCAAAAAACTCAGAACTGTCTCAAAAACTCACTTCCTGAAATTGCTACAAACAGCTGAACACCTCACTTTAGCCAAAAAACCCATCTGATCCTCATTAAGTCCACATGGATGATCAAAATATCTTGAAAACATTTAAAAAAAAATCATATTGTGAAAACATAGAAGGAATATTCAAAAAATCTGAAATAAAAAGGCTCCTGAACAACATACTGGTTGTCAAAAACAACACCTAAAACTTAAGGATCTGATAAAAATCAACACTAAAGTAGATGCTTTACAAAATGGGATTTTGTCTAATTTCAAGTAGTATTGAACACACTGTAGGAGTTCCAACATTACACAATAAGAAATTCTGCATGAAATTAGACAGTATTGTAGCAGTGAAACCAACTTTACCTTGAACAGATAATCTAAAATCTGGGAGCGATAAGGTTCTTGGTAGTTCACCAGGAGTCTAGATGTGGCCTAAGAGGGAAAGAAAACACAAAAAATGTGAAAACCTAACTTTCAAACATATAAATACCTCCCAGATTGTCAGTGTAAGGCTTCCAAATAGCTAAGGAACTTACAAAAACAATTATTGCACTAGGAGCTCAGCTAAGCTCCTACAAAAACTCTTTTCTAACCTTTCAGTTGGGCATTTCTGGTTTCACAGATTGCAACTGCTTTTTACTTTGGTTACCTGCAATTTCCTACAAGGAGATACCAGAGAACAGAGAAAAATATCTCACAGAGTTATTGCAAGCCAAATGCAGCTCCCTCCCAGTGCCCTTTCTGCTGCTCTTCACAAATCTCCCTGCTTGGGCTCACCCTATACCAAAAGTAACAGGAGCTCACAGAGCACACAGGCAGGAGGGCAAGGAAAGAAACTCATCAGGTCTAAGAGTAGGTAAGAACTATCAGGATCTCGGGACTCTGCTCGCTGGACCACAGGAAAGTGTACGACTGGCTCTTGGCTCGTTCAGCATTTCAATACCCAGAGACAAGTAGCTAGGAAAACCCCCTACAGGAAAAAAACCCTCCACCCTGTCTTTGCTCTCCTCCAGCAGCACCAAGGAGGCAGCAGGCCCTCAGCACCCCGAGAATGAGCTCAAGACCACCAAGACTCCCCTCTCACGGCCCCCCTCAGAGTTCTCCTCTCGCCCACCTCTCCCAGGCCCTCTCAGCGACACGCCCCAGCCCTCACGGCTCCCCTCTGAAACTCCCTTTGGTCCAGTCCCCGTCGAAGCCTCGATGGCCTGCACCGTAACCACCGAGCTCTCCCACAGATGGAACCTCCCGTTCAAGCGTCCGTTGCAGTCACCGCCCCGCGGAGCGCATTAGCATCACACACCGGAGGAGCCCCTGCGCCCGCCGCCGCTGCTCACCCCGCCGCCGCTCACAGCCCCGATCCCGTCGAACTGCCTTCCCAGCCCGCCGGCATCGTCCAGCACGTAGGTGGCCTTGGAGAGCGCGGCAACCCCGGGGAGCCTGGGGGGCCCCGGTCCCCAACTGCAGCCAAGGAGGAGGCAGGCACACAGCAGAGCCGCGCACCCCATCCCTCCCATCCGCTCCGCCGGCAGCGTCTAGACGCGCCACCCGTCCCTACAGCAACTCGCCTCTACCCCCTGCGCGCGTCACGTGACCGCACAACCTGGCAATCACCTGGGGGGCGGGGACCGAGCGCCCTTCGCCGCCATTTTGCTATAGGGAAAAGAGGAGAGGGAGGGAGGGAGTTCGGCTCTTAAGGGCAACCCCCTCCTGAAGTTGGCCGTTGCCATTTTGAGAAAGGGCAAGGCAAGTTCCGACTGGTGGGAGACGTACCGCCATGCTGGAACTGGGCACCGAATAGCGGGTGAAGCTATCGTGGAGACATCTTGGGTGTGGGAAAGCTGCCTAGCGGTGGGTGTCACGGCTGGGCAGGGTTTCTCTGGGATCACGCGAGGAAATGACAGCTTCTAGTGCAGGGTGAGCAGCGAGGTTGTGAGAGCTGCACCAAACTGAGGGTTTTTTTCAGGGCCTCTGGCAAGACACGGCCGTGTTCCTGGGCGACGAATGGTGTCTCTCGGGGAATCTCATTTTTAAGCCCTCGCCAGCACATAGCAGCCACTTTCCTGGTTTTGTCCTGCTCCCAGGCTCACACCGAATCCCTCGTAAAGTAGGCAGATATCCGCCCTTTGAAGGAGGAAACTCCAGCACGTTGTGAGGAAGACCTTTACTTGCTTGCTCAGGAACGTGCAGGGAGCGGCAGTGGGGGACCGAGCCAGGTCCGGAGAGGCCCTGCCCCCGAGAGGGGTGCCGGCAGCATCGCGGGAGTCCCAGGTGGCAGCTGCGGCAGTAGGAGCCCAGAGAGGGATCCCGAAAGTGGGTTTTGACTTACGTCACTACTGAAACAGCCTTTCTGTTTTACAGCCTTCACGGGGCGTGCTGCAGGGGAGCTGCATAAAAGTACGACCTGAAGCTGAAGTGGTACCTCCCACATGTTAAGTTTTCATGAGCGTATAGCCAGGGTGTTCCCTCAGACTCCAGCTCACGAAAGCATTTGGCTCAGAGAAAGAGTAATCAAGAGAATGGCCATCAGTTTGACTAGCCTCTAAAAATCCTTAAAGGGGAACTGTCTGTTTGCTGACCTCTGTTTTACAGAGGGGATGCTCCGTGTGCTTTGAGAGGAGTGAGACACCACGAGATGCAGGGGATGACATCATGCAGGCAGTGTGTTAGACCTGTGGAAAAGCCCACATTTTGCATGTTTCTGCCCATAAAGAATGCTGTTATTCGAGCCACTGCCTCTCTTGTCACTGAGGGATGCAATGTCTCAGTGATGACATTACCTGGCTGACATTTCCTGTTTATTTAATTTTTTAATAACAATACTAATACTCACAAAACATTTTGCACTTTACAGCAATATCAAGCATTAACTAATGAACCTGCTCACACCCAAATGAGCTATACGATGTCATTACTACATGCAGAGGGACAGAGTGACTTCCTCAAGGCTACCCTGAGTCAGTGGCAGAGGTAGAGTTATGCCCATGGTCCTAATTCACATTCATTCTGGCAGACTGTACAGCTTTGTACACCTGGAAGGTTTTCAAAACCACCATGAATTATGGTAATTTTATGGTAATGGATAATTTTGATAATTACTTAAATGAATGCATCAATTAATTCCAGGTAGAAGGCTTCAGCTGTGGAATTCAATCTCTTACTCACAGGAGCCTCAACGTGTCAGCTTTCAAAATTTTGTATTTCCATCCCATGATGTGCTGAGTACTTCCTCTTTTCAGCTGATATAGAAAAACATCCTTAGAATCTGTTTTGGTGGAAAGAAGAGGATATTTTGGTGACACTCTGAGGACTTTTATTCTGCATTAGGAATCTTGGACCCTGCTTTTTACATGTTTTTTTTTTCTTTACACCTTTGTCCATGACACCAGGACATGTTATCTGGACCCTCTGTAAGACCAAATATAACCAATAAAATCATTGAGGACTTATTCTTGCCTTATTTTGTAGATAAAGATAATTTTCCACTGTTAATGCTTTTCTACTTCAGTTGTTCTTTCTTGGTAGTACTTTAATTTCAGCCAACCCAAGGAACACCTGTTGTTCTGAGATGACTGATTTGAGATACTGTGTATGTCCAGATCTCAAAGAAAACCTGGAAAACTGTGCTGCTTGCATCAGAAATTAAGTAGTTCCATATGAACACAATCGAGAATTGCTTTTTGCATATAGCTTTACTTACGGAATGTGTAAAATGCATCATCTCCCCTCTTGCTTCTCTTGATCTTTTTGTCCCACTATCAGTCGTTACAGTGAAGAACTGTAGAAATGTTATCAACTATTTTTTTCTATTTCTAATAGTGATAAGAGCTGCTTTTTCTCTAGTGAAGTATAGGAACCCTCAACAGAAGAGCAGAACCAGCTCAATAGACAGTGTTCTTAGTAGGTACCATGTTAGGAAAAGGTGGGTAAAAAGTGATAAATCAGGTCTTTGTCTAATGACTTTTCTCGTAGGGAAAATACATTTATTTTAGAAATTAATCTAACCGAGTGGCTGGAAAGCCTCACTTTCACCAAGCTGGAGAGGGCTATGATACATGTTCAGGAATGATCACAAGTATAGAATGATTTGATAATTTAGGCTTCATGTAACAAGTGCATCAGTAGAAAAACTGTGGATGAAAAAAATCATGTATAGATAGAGATGCCTGATGTTGTTCTCAAGGAAGTCAGTACGTCTTATTTTAGAACTTTTATATTTGCTCATCTGTTTCATTTCTCCTTAGTATCTGAATCATCAGACAGGACAGTTTTGTGTTACCCAACAGATGTACATTTAAAGTGAAATTGTACCCAGTGTCTTAGAAGCAGAATCGAATCATTCCAAACAGAATTTAAGAAAAAATAATCAAAGCACACAGTAAGTTCTTCTGATCAGAGGGAAAACTGTGCTTATGTAAAATTTTCCCACCTGTCTAATTGAATAGAATTAGTTGTTAAAAGTATCACTGCTGTGAAAGCCACATCCAAGCTCAGATTCAGTTTATATAAAAATATATAAATATGCAACCTCTTGCAGTGCATAAAATTCTGTTGTCCCTTGTTAACTAGAACTGTTCATAAACTTCTTCCCATCAGTAGGCAAGTGGAAAAAAAACAGTAATACAAGTTCTGAAAATAATTAATTCTTTTTGCGCAAACTCCTAAAGTCATTGTGATATATTTTTATGGGCTCTTCTTAGGTGGATTCATATTTGATTCTGTAATACATTTGTTGGGAAAGGCAATTGACAAGTCCTTCAGTCAGAAAGAGACCATATGTTTTGAACATATACCAGTATACACAGATAATTATATATATGGTCCACAGTATTTTATTTCTGTGGAGTGGTTTCTCTGCAGAATGTAAAGTAAGAGGTTTGTAATGTACTCCAATCATGTAATTAGACAATATTTTAAATAAAACTTTTATAAACTTACTAAAAGTATTTCTAGATTTACTACGGTTAGTATCATCCTTTGTGCATACTTCTATGTAACTACGTTGCATTTCTTCCCATGGATAAGTTTAGATTAACAACGTATTTAAAAAAAAAAAACAAAACAAAAAAAACCCCAAAAAACAGGAAGGAAAAAAAAAATTAAGAGCTGTGTGAGGTTTTGCCTTATTGGTGCATCCAAGAGCAGCTTCCTGTTGCTTTATCTGATGAAACAGTTTTTCTTCTCAGAAGCACACACGGGTTACACTACTGATGGCATCACAGTGAAACTGCTACACGAGGGACACATGGCTGCCTAGGTAAGTATTCAAAATCCAAGAAGTCAGATATACAACTTCTATTTGGGTACAGATTTCAACCTGTCTCTCCCTTAATATGATGCTGACATAATACACTGAAAAGAAGGGACACAAGAGGCTCTAGAAAATACTGCTTTGGGAGAAGGAGTATTTCAGTGTCAGCACAAGTGAAACATGAGACAAAAGGCCAAATGAAATCACAAGCTTGAATTAGGAATGACATGCCAGCTTGATTCATTGTTGTAATGGTATTGCCATGATCATAATACCTGTAGCTTAGGAGAGAGGACAAGGATGGAGAAGAACAGTATTTGGGGGTAAGTTTTTAGGGTTCTGAGCTGTCCTGTCTTCACTGCAAAAAATGCCTCAGGCCTCACAGGGCCTGTAGCTCTTCTATTATTGTTCCTTAATATTTTATGTCACTAACAAGACACTCAGCACTATTTCACAGTGCTTAGAGCTTAGTAGAAAAATAAGCTGTGCTAAATGTAGCTTCTGAGAATACGAAGTATCAGGTACATTAAAATACTTTGTACAGCATGTATCTGTATGCATAGAGGAAAATATGATGCACATAAAGATATAGCAAAATGATACTTGCCTGCATGGCCTACATTCTAAAAAAAAATATATGCTCTCTAAAACAGGCCATAATGTTTATCTCAAAGTTAAGAAGGCATATTTCAACTCTCCTAAACTGTGAAGTTTTTCAGATTTAAGTTTTGATGTCTCATTAGGAAAAAAGATCCAGCTATAGAAGGTCCTGGTACTTGAGAAGATCAGCTTGGCACTACAACTTATTTTTAGCACACAAAGCAATCTACTTTGTTGAAATTTCTTTGAGAGAAAAAAGAAATCAAGATAACCGTCTGTCATTCCATTTTAGGGATGATCTGTCATAGCACCCGTACAGAAGCTACTGCACTAGCTCACACAACATTTTCCCCTGAAATTTACCTAAAAAGTAAACTACTTGCAAAAGCTTACTACATTATAATGAATATTGCTTACAGCAACTTGCCCTTTTATGAACTTGAATTTAAAATAAAGTGTGAAAGGTATCAGTTGCAGAGGCTTCCAAAATTAAAATGGTATTTATTAGCTAATGGAACATTTACTTATTTTTTTAATTAGCGACTTAACTTTTCTTACAGTCTTCTTCATTTTTCCTAATTTCCCAAACTACAGTAGAATTCATTTCTCTGAAAAACAAAAAAGACTCTTCCATTCTTCCCTTAGCAAGTTGTTTATGTCTAAGAGTATAGAACTTTTTTACTTTCAAAATGTCATAAATGGTGAGACTGCATAAAACTGTCTTTGTATCTGATAAAGATATGGTAGGAATGTATCAACACAAATACAATATGTAATCAGTGGTTTTCTCCAGAGACTTTAACAAGGTTCCTTTACAGGCTTGTTTGCATACCTTACATGAAGCATAGCATTTGCTAGTCCATTTCTCTAAATTTTACGTCTGACTGACTTTTTTTTAGAGTTCTTGTACAGCAGGTTTTCTGTAGCAAAATGACAAAGAGACAGAACTATGATAATCATTGAATAATGTGACTAAAACTAAAAATTACTGTTGAGAATTTTTTTTATTATTATTATTTGGAATACATCTGATCCAAAAACAAGTCTATAAGACACAAGTCTACAGAATTAGTCATAGGGGGATTGGACCATGAAAGTCAAACCATTAGACTATATCATTAAACAGAAATTCCTCGATAGTTTTTTACAAAAATAATAACAATCAATGGGAAAAATTATCAAACATTGTGTTTTAGGATAGCTGTAAGCCAGTATCATCCTCCTGGGCAAAACCAATGGTTACATTCAGTAGCTGAGAGAAAACCTGGAAATGCTTCAGATCATGCATTCAGGTAAGACAAATCATTTTGCATTGTGTAGTCCTAACTATCACAAAAAAACTAAGCAAGGAGGTATGATATGGACCACTTCTCCTGAGATAAGGCCCCTGGTAACTGTAATGAAGTGTGTTGTAATCAGGGCAAAACAGTGCTTTCTGCTTTTATGTTTCTCTGCAAGAAACTGCAGCATACGATGTGGCATATACTTCTTTTGATGGCTCTTTGACACACTTCAGTATAGGTCATCAATACATGCCAGAATGACACACTTCTTGTTATTATCATTGAAAGCATGTCATTTTATGAGTAGCATCAATGTGTCATCAAAGCTGGGACATGGATTACCTGGGGAATTTTAGACAGCCTCCAGGGCTTTGTTCATAGAAATTATTCATGATACTTGTTAAAAAGAAAAGAAAACCATGGGGTATGATGGCCTGTGAACATGAAGGATTAAAAAAAAAATGGCTGAGGTGGAAAATCTCATGTGATATTAACTTTCTTCTTTGTAACCCATCTTCAGTGTCCCAGTTTGCCATTAGCCAGTTCTATCTTAAGATATTAGTTCTTTAAGACAGATGGTAGATCATATCAAGGTCTTCCCCAAATAACATGCAGTTTATTCAGACAAGTGCCATATAAGGATGAGCATTTTACCTGTGATCAGTGAGATCAACAGAACAAAATGTAGAAAGTGAGCTAAAAAGAGAAAGCTGAAGAAAGTAAGGGGGTGATATTAAGCAATTCACATGTTGGTCTGTGAGTAGATATGAAAGAGCTGATGAAGGTAGCTGTGAGAGGAGCTGTTGTTAGAAACATGGAGACAAGTCAGAAGCTTGTAAGGATGATAAGTCTGTAATACAAGTTAACTAACAATGGAGAAAGAGTTTGTGGGGGAGGGAGAAGGAATTCCAGTTTCTCAGTCACACGATTAGTAAACACTGCATCATACACTTGCAACATTACACACGTGCTTCTGAAAGGGCACGTTTCCCTATTAGACATGAAGAGACTTGTCATAAAAAAAGGAGATGCTAAAATGTAATTAGAAGAAGAGGTAGGTATTTTATCTTTTACTTATCAGGTCAGTCTGCATCTGTTTGCTTTGCTTTTGCTGATAAGTGGATCAGCAAACCCTTGGGATCCACTTTCTAGACCTAGATTTTTATTTTGTGATACTTCATCTATACTGGTAAGCTTACAGTGCCCTGTTTACCATGTGGTTTTGTTAAACCACACTGAAAAGCAGACATCTTGTGTTTGTCCTAAATATAGACACGGCTTTTTTTTAATTAATCCTTATGTAAGTAAAGGTGCTCAGTGAACGAAATCGGCAAGTCCTTCTCAACAATTGTCCTTCTCTTTCAAGCCTGTGAATAAATTTAGCTCAAACTCTGAAAAGTTGGTCAAAAAACAGCAGTGGCTGGTAAAATTAAATATGTACTTTCTAACTAGTTTTGTCATTGCTCCTTTTTTTCTGAGTATGCATGAAAGTGTGGAGCTTTTTTATGGAACAGAAATCCGTACAATAACCTCTCAACAGAGGCAATAAACCTACTTGTGTTTCTCTGATAAACCCTCAAATGTACACACATATCAAACTCATAAAAGGCAAAATTAATTTGCCTATCACATGGGAAAATCCCTACGCTCAAGTCATCCTCAGTTTGAGTCGTTTCCTATGTGGCAGTGGTTGTAGATGGTGCTCTCTTGCAACCTACTCATTCTACAACCTCTTCACCTCCTCTGCTGGCAATTTAGGCTGAAACCGCAGACGAGTTACCACAGGCAGTCTCTGGAGCAGTTAGTATATTTGGCATTAGAACTGGACCACAATGAATATTCTTCATTCTTGTATTTCCTGAACTTAATTATTAGATCTTTGCAGAAGAGAGTTACGTGTGGTAAGAGCTATGATACAATCAGTGAGTACCAGGCTGTCTCATATCTATGGTTATGCATCCTTTCTTATTTAAAGGTCAGCTCTTCTAAGTGCTTTTAAGACTCAGAGATGCAACTCCTCCAGTTCCACTGCTTTAGTTGAGGCTGCCATTTTACTGGTATTTTCTTGTTGAAGCTGTTGACACCCACAGTCCTGGCAGTGCCTAAATTGTATAAGCTTAATTGCTAATGGTTTTATAAACTCATGCATGGCAACTGCAATTCTTAGAGGAAAGAGTGTAAATGAAAAATTGCACTCAGAAAGTCTACCACACCACATGAGTCTAAGTGACACACTCACAGGTTCTCCTGTGCATGCAGGAATCTAGTAGCCTGCCAGATTTCACATGAGTATTCCTGGGACATGCAATAAGTTTTGCTGGACTAGCATAGCTGATGGCAAATGCTTGGGGGATTGCATACAAAGGAGGGAAGGTGAAGCATGGAAGTGTGAGGATGCAACAAGAGGAGTGATTCACAAAGGGAGACATACCAGCCAGACATTTTGCTCTTCTGAGCAGATCCCAACATCTATCAGCACCTGAATCCCTGTCTTTCTATCCTTGTATTGCCATTGACTTGGATGGGAGGAGATTATTTGGGATAAGAAATCTGTCATATACTTATGGCCAAAACCCTATTCTGTTCACCAGAATAATAGAAAGTATAGTTATGTTATTTGTGGTGCACTTTCTGATCTCCTTTGATTTTCCCATGGGAGAGACCTGAGATTCCAGGACCCTACCCCTCTGGAAGTGTCTTAACTAGTCATCCTGCTTCTGGTGTAGAAACTTGCATCTAACTGACCTTGACCACCTCAGGCATTTGGGTTCCTCTTCCTATGCACTCCTAACTCCAGGAGTGTTTAAAATCTTTGATCTCCTACAAGCACAGTTTCTTTCTTATAAAAAAAGACACCCATCAAGAAGCCCATTAAAAAAAAAAAAAAAAAAGAAAAAGAAAAAAAAGAAAAGATGTTATAGCTGACATTTCTGACATTTTTCCTTTTGGTAACAGAAGGCTGGAATCTTACCAACCAGGTCTGAAGAACTAACAGATGACCACCCATCAGACTACAGAGGGGTTTTTATTGCATCCAGGCTGGAATTAGCCCAAAGATACTACTTGAGGTGGACAATGAACAACACTGCTAAGTGCCATGATGATCACACCCTGGATAAGTATTTGTTTCCATTTGTGTACAGCATTGTGATGATCATCAGCATTCCCATCAACTGCATATCCCTCTATGCATCTTGTGTTCAGGTGAGGAAAAGGAACGAGTTAGCAGTCTACATCTTCAGCCTAGCCCTGGCTGACCTTTTGTACTCTCTGATTCTGCCTCTGTGGATTGATTATGCCTGGAATGGAGATAACTGGAGGCTCTCTGCCTTGCTTTGTCAGATTTCTGCCTTCCTTATGTATATGAATTTCTACACCAGTGCTGCGTTCCTTGTTTGCATCTCTGTTAACAGGTATTTGGCATTAGTTCACCCCTTGAAGCTCCAGCACTTGCGCACAAGAAGATTTTCATTGATTGTCAGCATAATTGTTTGGCTTCTGGAAAGCGTCTTGAATTCAGTCATATTGATGCACAAAGAAGTATTTAACGATCCTTGCAATTTCACTAATCATTCATTATGCTATGATAAATACCCCCTGGAACGGTGGCAGTCAGGGGTAAATTTTTTCCGGATATGCTTAGGGTACCTGGTCCCTTTGATAATCATTTTGTTTTGCTACCATAAAATCTACCAAGTAGTGAGGTGTAATCAAGCCACGGTAGATGAAGAAAAGAAAAAAGTGAGAAAACTTATTCTGAACATCACAGTTACTTTCATTGTTTGCTTCACTCCTTATCATGTTATATTGTTTATTCGTAGCATCAAAGAACCTTACACCACCACTGACCCACAGCTTTTGCAGCTGATGTATAAGGTTTACAGAATCACACAGGCCTTAACAAGTTTGAATTGCATTGCTGATCCCATTCTTTACTGCTTTGTGAGTGAAACTGCACGAACAGACATAGTGAACTTGCTCAGGTTTTGCTTGTGCCTACAAAAGCATGGGGGAGACCAATCAATAGACCATGCTCTGTGCAGTTCTGCTACAAAGAGAAGCACACTGGTCACCTACAGAACTTCCTGTGAAACAGAGTTTGTAAAAAATGCCTGACTGAGCACATTCAAAGGAAAACTGGATAACCTAAAGGGGTATATATATATATAGATATATAAAAAAGATAGATATAGATATATATATCCAAAGAAAGAAAGAAAGAAAGAAAGAAAGAATCAAACTTTCTCAGTCTGTACCTAGGAAACAGTCACAGATACTAATGTAAGTGAAACCAGTAGCTAGAGCTAATAAGAACTTACTACAAGGTCACTGAAATCAATTGAGCATCAACATATATCTTTAAATCAGACATGGTACATAAATACAAATGCACAGTCAAGAAAGATAATCATGACACGTTGACAAAATTTCTGAAGATCCCCTACAGAACTGCCTCTTGTCACAACTTTCAAGTGAGCTCATGTGCTGGGCATACACCTACTCAGCTGGAGGAAGGATGAAGTCTTCTTAACCTAGTCATTTGTTTTTTGATTTTAGTAGAAACCTAAAGCTTAGCTCGGAAGGAGCACCAAAAGGTTTTTGGGTTTTTTTTAAAAAAGTACTGTGATAGAAGTGAATAAAGCACAAACACATATGTGGAGATCATTCAAATGGTTCACAAAACAGCAGACCAAGGTGGGATTGTAAATCTTCTCTCTAATTTCAAGGTGTAATTTATGCTGCTATGATGGTTCCTGTGTTTCAGTAATGTCTCAAGTTCTCCTTTAGCATACTCCTGAGATTAGCCACTTCTTACAATTATTTACTTCATGTGGACAGGTGCTTAACCTGCTCTTAAGCTTTTTAAGCTATGATTTTCTTTGGAAAATACATATTCTAATGTATAACCATATGTCATGCAGTTTCATTACAGTATCAGTATCGGGCTTCAGATAGTTGGAAATACTTCAAGTGCCTATAAAGAACCAAATCCTAGCCACTGGTGGTTTAATTCATATAAATTTTTCCTGATATATGCAAGGAGGAAAGAGAAGGATTGAAAGGTGAGGTTTCACATCTCTACCACGTAAAGGACCAGCCTTTAGCCTTGCTTATTATGACTGAAATCTGAAGTGTGGTTACATTTGCGGAATCAATTGAGCAAGAAGGTTTATATCCATTTACTTAACTGCACCTGGAGGCCTCAGCTGGCATTTCCAGGGTTCTCAGTCTGCCAGTTTGAAAAAAACCCAACAACAAACCAACAAGTAATACTGACAAAACAGTGAAGAACACAAATGTACCAACAAACAGTAAGAATGACAGCAAAAGAACCCATTGCAGAGGAGGACCTTTACAGTAGTAATCTTTTTTACTTTCTTTGAAAGGGTTGAAGTTAGCACAGCTCAAAAGTACAGCTGTTAATTCCGGTACCTGTTCCTGTACAGGCCCCTGCAATAGCTGTGTGGTTCCCTGATGGTGGCAGGCACTCGACTATCTGAAAAGAGTTAAAATGCCATAGAAAATCTATTTTTTTCTCCTCTCACAACCTCTTTACTTTTGTTCAACTACCAGGAAGAATTCTGGGCTTTGATTGTTTTCCAGTTTTGCAGGGAACAATTTTTACTTTCCATCAAAAAAATCCCCCCCTCTAGCAAGTCTGTGTAGTGGAAACTAACCAACACTTTTTCAGCCCATTTCTAGGTCTGACATTGTACTTGGAGTATGAGCATACAGTGCCCACAAGCAGTGTGGACATTCTTATGAGAGGATCCCTCTGAATGTAAATTAGAAATTCCTCCATTACAAAGAGCCTCTTTCATTGTTTTCATGACTTCCTTTTTGTGTCTATTTATACTTTCAACTAATTTCACATTCTAAGGGAGGAATTTGAGACCCTGAGGAGGCTGGGCTTGTTCAGCCTGTAGAAGAGAAGACTGGGGAACTTAATGACAGCCTTGCAATACCTGCAAGGAGGGTATTAAGAAGACAGAGCCAAGCTCTTCAAAAGAGTGCATAGCAGGACAAGAAATCATGTGCATATCTTGAAGCAAGAAGGGTCAGAGTTGCTATAAGGGAAAATCTTTTGAACTATCAGGAGTGCCAAGCAGTGGATCAGGTCGCACCATGATGTTCTGCATTCTTCATGCTGACAGGTTTTCAAGACCCAAATGAACAAAGCCCTGAGAAACCAGGTCTAGCCTCAGAGCTCACCTTCCTTTGAGCAGGAGGTTGGACTAGAGACTTCCTGAGGTCCCTTCCAACCAGAATTGTACTGTGATCCTATGGACTGCGTATGTCACTATTCTGGCAACTGGTTGTTTCCTTCCTCTCTAAAAAAGTATGTTTCCTTTCCGTCTTTGTTTCCATTTGCTGGATTTTGATTTGTTTTGATGTGGCTTTTTTCCTGTAATATCTTTTTATATATTATGAAGGAAAATGTCTGTAAGCAGCAGTGCAAGTTTTTTCACCACAGCTTTTTTCCTGTGTTGACCTATGTATTTTGCAACAGAATGTGAAATTTCACTGCAGCACTGGAATAAAAGCAGAACTGAGCTTCACTGTAACTTCATGGAAAAAAGAACTCAGTGGTTCATTTCTAGACATTTCACATGACAGAAAGGTTAGCAAGTTAATTCTACTGGGGCTTTTAATTTATTTCGAATAAAAAATAATGAAAACTAAAACTAAGCAACAAAACTGAGTCAAATTTAACTTGTGCTTGGGGGAGTAGTGAGAACTGACTGCTCTGCAGGAGACAGGGAGCCAGGAGCTGATAGTGCCAGCCAGTCAGGCTGGGCAGCATCCTCACCAAAAAGCCACACAGTGCCACAGAACCCCAGCAAGGCACACAGAGCAGGTCCAGTGATGGTAACCAGTGTTGTCCAACAGCTCTGTGATCACCAGACAAATCCACAGTGGCAAGGCAGGTCTGAGGTCAAGCCAGGAAGCCAAGTCAGGAAGACAAGGTCAGGATCAGCAAGGTATGACGGCTGCACTGTCAGCACTGGCCTCCACACAGGCAGCTAAACCCCAAGGAGGCAGTAGAAGAGACCACAGACTCTGGTGGTAAACTTAGGGCCCTGACCTTGTGCAGAGAGCTTAATTTCCACAAAATTTGGCCCTCAGATTTTATACATTTCAATATTCCACCAATGCTCATGAAAGCCATAGGTTGGACCATCTTACATTGGTATGTGTGGTTGTTTTTCATGGCATTATTTCCTATAGTACCTCCCTGCCTTTCTGAAGATCCTCTTCAAAAGAAAGGAAAACAATGACTGGCCTATAGGCTGGGCATCACAAAAAAGCTCAGATAAATTCAGAGTCCTATCACTTTATGATAATATAATGTAGGTACTTAATCCCTTAGATTATTCTGAAATGCTCGGTCTGTGCATTCAAATCACAGCCCTCTGGAGAAATGAGGAAATATTTAGATGTAGAGACTATAATGTTCTGTACTTAAATCATTTGTGTATTTAATTCATTATTCTTACGTAGCTAAAAAGCTACATTTTTTTTTTCATTCTCTCTCCAAATTTGTTTGTCCCAGCTGGAGCAAATTTACCACATGAAGGTGAACATACACATTCTTTTTAAAATTGCAGTTAGAGAAGATGTACTTTTCGCCATGCAAAAATAGCATAGTGAGAAGTAAATGTCTTCATTCAGAATCCAATCCGTGCTGAACTATTGTTACAGAATATTCCACTTAGAATTTCTGATGGCTCTGCAGGCAAAACCAAATGCAAAATCACAAGAACTCTTCCCAAAGCAAGGACATTCCTTACAGAAAAGTTTATAAAATTTAAGTGTCTATTTAATGGCAAGAAGAAATGCATGCTTTCAAATTCCATTTTCCTCACAGACAATGCCTAAAAGTACTAGTGTGTGGCCTCAGTAAGTCACTGTAGTTCCTATCTCACTTCTCAATCTATATGATAAGAACATGATAATTAAAAGGGCTGTGATGGTAATTTAGTTAATATCCACAAGGTGTGAAATGTAAGTGCCAGATTATATTGTTGTCAGTATAACAACAACAGAGGTGAATTTATATCAATAATTCACTTAAAGCAGAATCGATATGCCCGAAGTCTAGCAAATATATACCTCAGCTTCAATAAGTTTGGGAGCTTTTCAGTGAAGTGTGGTGACCTAGCTGGTGGAATTTCAAACTTCAATCTGTTTGTCCTGGAATCATAGCCATAGCCAGCTTCACAATGTTCATGAAGAGCTTTATTCTTTTCTCATACAGCTACACATGAGCTTCCCTTTGTTAATGACAGTGGGACCAGCCCTGACTCACATGGTTGTAGGGGCTAGCCCTTGTTCTTTTTTTTTGAGTTTTCAGCACCACTGAGATAGATGAAGGGAAGTGTGAATTTGCGTTATAAGTTTCACATATTCCACTTCCTGTTTCCAGTCATGGTGAATGACGCTACTAAAGTATTTCTGATTAGTCTAGTGATGATCTGCAGCAGTGTCACTCTTAATTCAATGCCAGAAAAGAAGGGAGCATTGGACCATAATTTAGCCATGTGCCACTTTCCATATTATAGTTTCCTCAGTGTTATCATCACTCTAGTTTTCTATTTTCTAATGTAATAAAGGAGCAAACTGTTCATTTGCACCCCGCCTCCACACAGTATAGAGAGAGAGCATGGGTGGGAGTAGTAGGACACTTGGGACCCACATGACACAGTGGCAGAAGATCTTGCACAGAACAAGACTGTGGTGAAGGAAAGCAAAGCGTGGCTCTGAGCTCAGGAGCCAGGGGCACCTGCTGCACCCACAGGCCAGTGCTGACAACTGCTAGGGTTTCCCTTCTGTGTGGGACAGCAGGTCCCAGAGCTCTGCAAGATGGTAACCTGCCCCTGCCCAAGGCTGCCTGCTCTGCCATACCTGCAGGGTCCCTGACAGTGCTGATCCAAGGCATCATTTGGTAAGTAATGCTCTGGTGCTGGTACGGGGAAAGAGAGCAAAAGAACTTGTGCATATCGTAAAGGTTTTTCTTTTACCACTGCACTACAACAGCTGTGCTACTGCTAAATTGCTAGTGCAAGCTGATACAGGGAGGTTTTTGCTGCTTAGCTTTGAATTAAAGGTAACCAAGCTATTCCACCTAAATCCTGTATTATTCTTGAAGGATGTCAAGTCTGTTCTAGACTGGGGCTTTGGGGAAAAAATGAAACAACAACAACAAAAACAAAGAACCAAACAGAAAACAGTAAAGAAAAGGCTGTATCAAATGATATGGAAAAAGACTGATCCAGGTAATTGACAAATTACAAATTACAGAGATGCTGCCCAAGTCACAGTCAGATCCTCACCTGTACGAACGCAGAGGCACTGTCAGCAGAGTGCATCACCTGCAGCCTCTAGCCAGCCCATATACAGCAGTTAGAACAGGTGTCCCGTAGCATCTCTCACTGAACATCAGCGTGCACACATATATACTGATCACATCTGAGGATACTAAAACAGTGGGAAGTGTGAAACACCTGTGGGGGAAAAAAAAAAAAAAAAAAAAGAAAAAAGAGAAAGTGGGAAAATAGGTCAATTCCTTTTTTGTTTTGTTTTTAAAATTAACTTGAGTATTTTGGTGACAGGACTACAGGCTCCCATCTTCTTTAAATGGAGTGTGAGACAAATTGAAAGAAAAAGAAAAAAGATGTCTCACGAGAGCTGAGGTAGGTCTCAGGAGCTGCTAATTTAAATTTAGTATTTTGAGAAATGTTATTGCTACAGCAACTACTTGGTTAAAGATTCAATACCAGAGACAAAAAAATTATTTTCTTTTCCATTGTTTTGTTTTCCTGGTAAAGTCAAGATCTGTGGCCTGATGAACAACTGAGGCGGTGACAGACTGGGTAAAAGCACACTCAGATACTGTACTAGTGTCTAATCACATATAAATATATATATATAAATCACATGTAGTTTTATCTTCATTACATATGAAGGTAAAGTAAATGAGACAAGGGTGCAGCTCATGCCTTATCACTGTTTTCTCTATGGCTTATCAGATCATCTAGATATGACACATTGCCTTTCAGATGAGATACTGACGTTCATTTATCGTAAGCAATGACTTTCACAAGCTTTTCCCAATAACTGGTCCTAAAATCCCAATATGTGCTATATTCCATCCCAGCTGAAGCTTTATTTTGATTTCCTGTAAAACTTTGACCTTACCTATCATTTCTCACTGCTTAAAAGCTTCCTCCCTTTTAACAACAGATGTGCAAAACAATGGCTGTTTTTCCAACCCCACATGAAGAATTAGATTCAGAACAATCTTGTTTCCAATTTCTAGCATTTTAGCAGAGTTTATTTGCATCTCAATCCCAGCCCTATCTCAGGAACATATTGAGCTATTGGAAAAATTGTCACTGCAGTTTGCTTCCTCTGACATCTTGTACCTCAGCAGATGTCATGGAAAGTATGAATCCAGAAAACTACAGTCTAAAGGAGGGGTCCGTACATTATCTTCTGTCTGCATACTTAATTATATGTGTGAGGAAACACCGTGAGAAAAACGCAGTTTGTCCTGCAAACGCAGCGTGGGCAGAATCTCTTAGGCTCACATCATTAAATGATTGAACTGATGAGACTGAGGAGTCACAACTGATGAGATTGTTTCTTCTGGGGAAGTTGCAGAGATTGGTGACTCCACTCCAATGAATGCAAAGAAAGAAGGTAGGGTTGGAAAAGACAATTCCAGTGAAAATGCATCCTCACATCGCATTCCCTTGAACAGACTACTAGATGCCAAACATAAAACTGAGCCGTAACAGTACAGCACCCACAGAAGGTCACTTTCCTGTCTCCACAGCTCACTATCTCTTCCACTTCAGCTTTGTGCAGTCCATCCACACAACAGGTGATTACTGGGTGTGAGAAAGGGCAGCCAATGAGCTCAGGACACAGCTCTTCCCCACTGTTTTTCCCTATTTCCCTTGACAGCCCACTGTTCCTACTTGTATCCTAGTTTGAGGCACCAGGTGTCACATACGACACCTCCAGGGTTTCACAAAGTGTGCTGGCTTGGGGCATCTCATGTTCCAAGTTACCTTTTCACCTTAGGACACCCGAGGACTCCTGAATGAGAAGGAAAGTATAAAACCCTAATTCTTAGAGGACAACAGGAACTCTAACTATGCCAAATATCTATGAAGCAATTCCTGAGATTCACTGTATTCTCAGAATGAGGGAATAAACACATGGCTTCACACATCTTCTTTGTTTATCCTCATGAAGTGCAACACAATAAATAATCCTCAATAAACTAAAGTTTCTGCTCCTTCTCAGAATGCAGTGCAGCAGAAAAACCCAGAAAGGATCAAAACTTTGATGGCCGTTGATATATTAATAGCAACTCCATGCGGACAGAAGACATCTCTCCTTCCTGGCAGGAAGAGAACAAGTACATGTCACTGTCTGGTAGCTCAGTCATCATACATGAACATACTTTAATTTCTATGTAGTGTAATCAACATAAGAAGAAGCTTCATACTGAGATGTTGAACAGGAAAACAATACTGCATTCATGTTTGTTACTGAGTTAGTGTCAGAAATGTTGAATACAGGATGTAATTTCTTGGACACCTGTCTTCATGTGATCTATTCCAGTCTTCCTACCCAATCTGTATGGCTGTTGGTGCACAATGGAGCGTCTCAAACCAGTCCGCATATTGCTATGGGACCTCATAGTATAACAGAAGTAGTAAGATACTACAACATATTCTGAAGGCATTGCCAGTGACTCAACATTTAACCTTGCATTGAAATTTGCAGCCATTGTAATTCCTCATGTTCTGTTTGAGTAGCACATTTCACCACTATGTTTAGTGTTCAGACTTAAAAGATCATCTGTTTTTTGTGGAAAGCAGGAAATCAATTCAGGTAGTACCATTTAACAGTTTAAAATTAGTTAGTTTTGGAAAGGAAAAATTTAGTCCTGAATTTTTTTGATCCCCATTACATCACTAGTAGATTCAAAATTTGACTCTAGATAAGCCTGCCACACTCAGTTTCAAAAAGTTTTAGAAATACTTAACAGCAGTAAGCACCATAACTCCATCTGTAGCAAGGGAAGTCAAGGGAAATAACTTTGAGGAAAAAAAACCACCCACGATTCTTCCTGTCTCATTGTTATTTATACTCATGATTTCTTCAGAAATTTTTTCATGTTGTTATTTGAAAGTCACAGGTCTTATAACTAGATGTCATGTATTTTCCCCTTACCTCTTCTTGTGTTTTATGTTTATCACTGCACAAAGAATCTTGAGAATGTGAATTTTAAATGCCCACGTGTAGGAGGAGGAAAAAAGGATCAAAAATATAATATGTTTTAAATGTCATTATTTTTTAATAAAATCTTGTCAGTGATTTGCTATGCATTTTTGTTTTTAAAGCTTAACATTCTGTTTATATCTTCACTGTAACAAGGAGCAACCCACAAAGGATGTCAGGCTATAAGTAATGGAGAAGTGTCAACTTCGAGAATGACTTGGTAGCTATGGAAAAGCTTTGCAGACTACAAATTCCTGTCCAATCATTCAGATCAAGTCCCAAGGAATCTGCAAAATGGATTTAACTGGAAGTCTTTGTAAAAAAATTCTTACCGTGATATGTGTAGGTTTCTTTTTCTTTGTTGTGCATTCATTTAAATTCATTACAGACATATTACAAGTGAAACCATTTCTGGATACTGCTTTGGTTTTTAGTCAATTATGCAGTTTATTTATTTTTAGCAATTTATTCAGAGAAACCTGGACCAAGAACTCAGAGAGCCTTTGAAGCACTACCAGTGCAGGAGACATAAGACACCCAGTCTGGCCCTTCACTCCAGAACCCTGTAAATACACTCCAAAGACATTAAAGAAAGCACCTTAATGATTGTAGCAAGACATGAAAGGAATCCCTATGCATAGACATATATATGATACATATTATTTTCTGGAAAATGCCTGGTTTCCTGTCACCTCAGCAAATTCATTTTTTCCATAAATTCTTGATTTGTTCTTGTGAAGTATTATTTAGCATTTTCACTCAAAGAACTGCAGCAAAATACTACACAGAGATGAATGTCTCAATTGTATTTAGAGCAGACTGTCTGAAATGAGTGAACTGAGAAAATACCCTCACTAGGTGGCAATTTTGGTCCATTTAGCCAGGATTTATAGAACAACAGAAAAAAATTCCTAGTTTAAATTGTGTATCTTACACAGAAGAAAACGAAGCCTGGCAACAGAGCTGGCCACTGCACCCCAAATTCCAATGTAGCTGCTGTGAGCCATCATGATCCTTTCAGCCTCTGCCTTGAGCTATTGCAAGCTGTCAGGCTGTGGATCATCAGACACAGGAGCTCAAAACAAAAGGCCCAACACTGAGCCTTGTAAGCTTTCTTCCAGCCTGAATTTATTAACACCTTATTTATGCTTACTTTTCTTTATAACAACTGTTTTGTTTAATTGTGTCTCCGTTCTCCCTAGTATTTATAATGTGTACATACATATATAAGCAACAGGAATCTATATTGATAAACAAAGCAAGCTCTTCCAGCCTCTAGCCTGATAAGCCCCTTATTCCTGAACTCATCCCACTAGCCTTGCTCTTCTCGTGTCCTAGCCAAGGTCTGTTCTTGGGACTGGCACCACTTCCAGGGTGGCACCAGTTCTCACTTAGAGCTGCTGTAATGCTCCCCTATGTCTGCCAAAACACCATGTTTGATCTGTCACACCAACACACATGGCACGTTTCATCAACAGTTCAAACTCATCCTCTAATTGGTCATCTCTTCTTTCAGGAATTTATAGTGGAAGGGTTCCGAAGGCTACAGCTCTCTTATTGTCAGCCTCCAAGTACATCAAAATATATTTTGTACTGCTGAATACCCCCACCCCCCAAGATTCATGCTTTATTGCTTTGCATACATTCATTTCCCTGAAGTACAATAAATCATTTTCACCTACACCTTTTCTCAATGATCAGAGCCTTCAGTTGCTGCACTAGTGTTATGTCCTTCCGCATCACCTCTTTAATTTCTGCAAGTATCCAGCTTCATGTCCTGAGCAATACTGGCTCTTCCCCTTTTTCTCCCAAGAATCACAGTAGAGTAAAGCTTTGCAGGTGCTTTACACCCACCACATCTGCTTCCTGGAAGGACTAGGCCTGCTCCTCTTAAGTCTATTACCATCTGTTGTAGGTTAATTCCAGTAGCCAGCTGAGCCCCACTCAGCTGCTCACTCACTCCTGCCTGGTGGGATGGGGAAGAGAATTGGAAAGGTTAAAGTGAGAAAACTTGTGGGTCAAGATAAAGACAGGTTAATAGGTAAAGCAAAAGCTGCAGACCAAGCAAAGCACAACAAAGAATTCATTCACCGCTTCCCATTGGCAGGCAGGTGTTCAGTCATCTCCAGGAAAGCAGGGCTCCATCACACTTAACAGTTACTTGGAAAAACAAACACCATCACTCACTGCCTTCCTCTTTCTTCCCCCAGCTTTATATGCTGAGCATGATGTCATGTGGTATGGAATATCCCTTTGGTCAGTTGGGGTCAGCTGTCCTGGCTGTGTCCCCTCCCAGATTCTTGTGCACCCCCAGCCTACTTACTGGTGGGGTGGTGTGAGGAGCAGAAAAGGCCTTGATGCTGATTAAACTCTGCTCAGCAATAACAAAAACATCCCTGTGTTACCAATGCTGTTTTCAGTGCAAATCCAAAACATAGCCCCATACAAGTTACTGTGAAGAAAGTGAACTCTATCGCAGCCCGAATCACTACACCAGGTCAGTTAGTTTTAGCTGAAGCTTCTTCTTTCTTCTCCCTGTAACTACAATCAATATTCCTTTATCATTTGCTGTATTCATGGTTTTCTATTTCTGTGTGTTAAGACCAGAAAGAACAACTACACAAGCTTCTTTTGTTATTTCAGTGACACCTTAGAATCTTCTCAACCCTAGAAGTCAAAACATTCATTAATTAACTAGCTTTTTGAACAATTTTGATCTTCATTTCAAAGTGATTTATGCATTTCAGGATGCATTATGAAATGAAATAAATTCTCATCATTTATTAACTTTGCTCTTCTGTGTTCAGTTTTTATTGTTAGCTATATTATTCAAGTGAAAAAATTACACTTCAATAATGTGATACTCTGAGATGATTGCAAAAGTCTGCAACTAAAACAAGGAATTAAAACTAACAAACCCTGCATTGCACTATATATACTTCTGCTTTTCCATCAGGACATATTTGGTCACTAAAATGCAAATGATGTCCTGTAGTACACTGTCAGCTGTCATTTTGCTGGTTCAATCATACGTATTTAAATATTAAATGTAACAATGAAAAAAATAAATTAATGGGATAATTTTTTTTAAAGGATATGGCCTTGTGCAAGCTGGTCTAGTGGGAGGTATCCCTGCCCATGAAAAGGAGGTTGGAACTAGATGATCTTTAAGGGCCATTCCAACCCAAACCATTCTATGATTTTAAATGTTAGGTTGTACAAGTTCATCCAATATGAAGCATTAGGCTCCTATTCTTCCTTTTTCTTCTGCCTCCATTTCACTAGTCTTTGACATCGATTCACTTCTTTTGTCTTTTTCCCAAGTTCATTCTTCTATATTGCTCCACCTAGCTGCATTTTACGTCCAAGAATATTTATAAAATAATATCTGCTCACCTCCTCACATCTTTATTACTAACATAAGCAACCCTGAGTCACTGCACAATACAGGGAAGTGTCATGTTATTGGGGAAGGAAAATAAAAAATTCACTAGGCATCAGCATTTTGGCTGGGTCAGAAAGGACACATTTACCACAATGACAGACATAAGCAGCATTCAGGAGACCTTTCTCATAGCTTGAATGAACTCTAGAGCTGACCACCATGAAGCCTTATATACATGCTGTGATGGTTTAACCCCAGACGGCAACTAAGTGCCACTCCTCCCCCCCTTCCAGTGGGATGGGGAAGAGAATCAAAACAAAGAAGTAAAACTCACGGGCTGAGATAAGAACAGTTAATAACTAAAATAAAAATTAGTAACTATAAAATATAATAATAATGAAAAAGAATATAACATGAAGAAAAGAGAAAGAAAGAAAACCCAAGAAAAGACAAGTGATGCAAAATGCAATTGCTCACTACCCGCTGACTGATACCCAAACAGTGATAGGCCTCCCCTAGACAACTCCCCCAGTACTGGCCATGATGTTCTATGTTACGAAATATCCCTTTGCCTAGTTCAGGCCAGCTGTCCTTGCCATGCTCCATCCCAGCTCCTTGTGCACCTCCTCACAGGCAGAACATTGGAAACTGAAAAATCCTTGACTTGGGTAAGTGCTACTTAGCAACAACTGAAACATCATTGTGTTAACAGCATTATTCTCACACTGAATCTAAAACACAGCAGTGAAGCAGTTACTAGGAAGAGAATTAACCCTATCCCAGCTGAAACCAGGACACGTGCAATGTCAAAATAAGGTGATTTCATGTAACCCAGGTTCCTTTCTACTGCAATCCTCTGGGGTTTTCCCCCTTTTTGGTTTTTCCTGTTATTTGGGTTGGTTTTGTCCCTGTTAGTTACTTCTCTGAAGAACCTCTTAATAGACAGCTGAAGTAACTTCAAAAACGTGTTTTTAACATTAAAAGTTGTTTATTACAATAAACATCATGTCTTTACCTTACCTTAGAATGCTATGACCATGATCTAAATTCACATTGAATTTCAAAAAATTGCTATAGTCAGATAAACCACCTCTGCTCAGAAAAGTACAAGTTTAGAGATAATACTGACTTGAATGAGAATTTAATCCTAGATCCTGAAGTCCCATTCACTTATCTCTGCTTGCCTTCAAGAGGCACCTTTTCAGGAAGTCAATGTTCAACTCTGAATTCAGGCAGTTCTAGTTAGTAGCAATTTGGTTGCAAGGATTCCAGTTTAGCCCAGCTGCCTTTCCCCAAAACCTGACGAGCACTCTGCACTTTTGATCAGCTTGGTTATTGTCTTTCTCACCATGGTCACTGCTATCAGCAGTACCACTGGTGACATCCCCCCACACTGCCAGCACCCAGAACCTGCATACCAAGGAACTTGGTGTCACAGTGGTTTGCCCTGGCTAACTAAGAATCCTCTAAAATATCAGCCTTCAAATCAGAATCATGGTGCCAAGATCTATGATCCATACAGTTCCCAACTCCTGCCCCAGGTGGACATGTGGAGGACTAAGTATTTTTATGATGCAGAGATCATGAGGCCACATGATGGGCTGTAGATGCATGTCCTTCACATACATGTCTTACCTCTATTTCCCTGCATGTACCTAAGTCTCATACCTAGACGTCTCTAGGATAATATAACATTTCAAGTGATGAATCATGATAAAATTTACCATTTGCTTGAAGTCTCCAGCCTCCAGGTAAAAGGGAAGTATTATGCAGAATAGTTTATCCGTAGCTATCTTATGTGCTATCTATGCATATATAAATTCCTATTTTTGTAGCTTTTTGGGTTTTTTTGAGCAATGTAACTGTTTGTGTTTCTTACATGTCTTGGTTTTTTTGAAATAGGCAAAAAAAACCCATCCTAGTTTTTAAAAAATAGATAACTAGAACACATTTATGAATTCCTATCTCTCCAAGCCAAATAATTTAGAAGACAATATTTGTAAAACCAGTACTGTTTTCTTTTGGCATTTTCTAAAACAAGCATGCCAGATTATTTGAAGGAGTGTTCCCTTTATATAATTTGCTAATATTTTGGAGATGCTACTATTTTGAAACTGTTAGTCATAATGAAACATTCCCATCTTGAGACAAAATATTAATGTCATTTTTTTTGCTTTCCGTTCAACTAGAAAAAAAGGATTATTCAATTGACTTTGTGATGTGCCAGGAAACCCACCTAAAGTACTCAATCTGCTTTCATATTTAAATGCAAAAGAAGAATCTTGGGCATAAGGAGAAGGTATTTTTACTAGATCCAGAGCAGCTTTACATCTGTGATGAAATTAGTCTTTGGATAGTAAAACCTCCTATTGCTGCTATGAGGAGCTCTGGCTCTTTCCATCAGCTCACATCAGGCTTTTATTTCATGAAAGCTTCCAAGTTGTAAATGCTCGGTGTCACTGAGCACTCTGCTTGGTGTACACTCACTGGGAAATTGTCACAGGCATTCTGAGAGCCAGCAGGACAGATGCTTTACCTTTCAGCGCCGTACTGTTCCACACACTGCTTTAGCTCATGGTAGCTCACTGATAGTTCATTTTGCTCTCATTTGGGAAGGATAATGAGAAGAATCTTGCTGTGCCCTTAAATCATACTTATAATTCTATACGAATAAACACAGTATGAATAGCTCTAAGGTGCTATGTTGGGCAGGATTAGAAACTTTTAAATTTAAAACAGGATGTTTTTTCCTCTGTGCAATGAAAGGCATGCACACACACACAAATGAATTGAAAGATGGGGTTTTGTTAGTTAAAATAAAAGAAATGTGTTTGTTCTGCACCATCTCCTGAACGTAATTTTCTTGGGCTGAGAGTCTTTCACTAGTCTTGATGGCTCAGCAAAGACTGATACATAGTTCACAAGCTATTTTTCAGGAAATCCATCGTTGCAGTGATAGTTAAGGTGAAAGACGTTTAATAAAACATAGGGTACCAAATGAAACCATGTTTTAGAAATTCAGCCATGAATCTGGCTGTGGAGATACAATGTAAGTTAATTATTTCTGAGTTATATTTACTAACTAAGGTGTCAGTAATGCTTTTCTAACACTTAAGTATGAAATCTACATTTAGACTCTTAAAAGTCCAATTTTAGAACTCAAGTTACAATAGCACTAATTAATAATGACATGACTTAGACATCCCCTTCCCCTGTGAAATTATTCCCCGGTATCTTTTCATTAGTCTCATTTCATAAGTCTTATATGAAGAAATTCCTATCGTTCAAGTTGGGTAATTTATAGTCAGCTATCATTGTTGAGAAATTATCTTCATATTCTCAGGTATGAGTAACAACGAAGAAAGTATTAAAATGTATTTATTTGCTTTGAAATGGTTTCATAGATATGCAAACAATACAATGAGATGCTCAAAGGATTAGATGAGCTATACCTAATTAAAAGTTCTCTGAGCTGTTGACCATGGAGCTTGATGCAAGATCCAGAAAAGGCCTTTCCACCTCCCTCAGGAGTGAGCACATCATTGCTTGCTTATCCTCTAAGTAGGTCTTGCCAAGGAAGCACAATTACAAGGACAGCTGGGCTGCCATGGGATGGACATGTGGACAGCATTGCACACGCAGGTTAACTTCCTAAGGTGAGTAGTGAAGACATTCAAAGGAAGCTTTGGAAAGGCTTAATAGCTGCCATTTCTGAGGATGCTTCATCTAGTGTAGAACACTAACCGTTTCTGCGTCCATGCTGGGACTTCAGATATAGAGTCATGACAGCACTTCTCTGAGCCATGACAGAACTTGTCCATAAATGACAGGAGACAACGTAGGTAGGAAAGATACAAGGCATGTTGGCTCTAGCTCTACATCCCATTGCTTGTATTGAATACTCAGACTATAGTTTTTGTCAGAGGGTCTCAGAGAACCACCAGAAACACGCATACATTTCTAGAATTGGTTTGTATGGATATAGTCCATTACCAATCTCATCTAAAGCTTCCTTTAATTAAGCTTATCTAAGCCTTCTTAGAATAAAAAAAAAAAAAAAATAATCAAAATTCAGTATTTCCTCGAGCCAGTACAATAAACAAGAGGAGGCAACCATCCAGTTATAACCCTTAGTTCAGTACCCCACAAAATTGTGTGTCTTCAGATTGTTTTACCCACAAGGAGCAGAGGCAGTATTTGTTTTCTGCAGTGTTCCCTTCCTTTAAAAATGCACACACTATTTTATTTTATTTTATTGTTTTGTCATTTACTTGTTTTGTTATTTGAACCATGGACTAAACCCATCTTCATGTTATCATCGAAGTAGGGAAACGGAGAATTAAAACAGGGAAATGGAGGCTTTTTGACTACTTCTATTTATACTTCCTTTTCAAGAACCTTGAAAATCGTGCTTCGTCCTTCCCTTCTGCAATCTAGGAATAGTAATTTGTGCCATGGCTGAATGCAGGGAGGATGCTGCTCTCGTGGCAATTAGACTCTATCACGATCTGTAATCGTAATCAAAGCCAACAACACTTAATCAGCAACAAAAATGGAACTCAGAAATAATGGGTCAGAAGGATGAGCAGTATGTCCAGCTTTTGGGAATGTGAACTGTTGGCAAGAAATCCATGATTTCAGCTTCAAATGCTGTTAACTGTAAGACTCACTGAAGTGTTGGAACCAGGTTTAGTTTTTAATCTCAGATTATAATTTGGTAATCTTCCCAATAGCTCCCACCAACACAGTTGTTAATATTATTGTTATTATTAACATAATAATTTCCCAGTAAAACAATCTTTTCTCAAGAACAAGGGGTTGTGTAATTCACCAAAAGAAAAACAGACATCCCATTCATTTTCACTCTGTACCATTCAAGGCAGAATGAGAAGCTATGTGCCAAAAAGTTTCATCAATAAGGAAAGTATCTGAAATTCTTGGTCTTTTGAGAACATGATCAAATGAAACAGATACTAAAGAAACAGAGGCCTGATCATGAGCAGAGCTGTTTCTGTGGTTAGCATTAGCCATAGCTATACTTGCCATTTGTACTAAGCCACATAGAGGACATTTGATGAAGGCAGAGGTTTATCTGCTGGGCCAGAGTCACTATGCCCCTCCAATCCCCGCTTCTATCACACTGTCATTCTGGGATGATGTTTTCCTCTTCTGTCAGGCATCACTTCTCTTTGAGTGAGACACTGCACAAAGTCAGTAGGGGGGCAGCAGCATGCATGCAGGTACACACGCGCAGGCACAGACACCTAACTGCTGCAAAAAGGCTTTCCAGAGAATTGCTGTAACCAGGAAAATTCCCTTTCCCGAATTTCAGGAAAATGTGGCAAAATAAATCCCCTATTACATGGCCACCCCTACCTAACCAGTATTATGTCATCTTAAACACAGGTTGCCAGCACAATCTCTGTTTCCTAGTAAATATAAAACCATAGATTTTAATGGCCATTCTTTCCCAAATATTCATCTTATACTCAGTATTAGCAAACTGCTGCTGCCAATAGCATTTGCATTACCAGTGACTGCACCAGACAGTAAAAAAAGGCTGTGGCTGTGCTGGTCAGTCACTACCTGTGAAAATAAACTTCCTACAGCAAAGATATAAATAAGATCAGAATCTGAATACAGCGCAGTAAGTATTCCAATTATATGTGTGTCATATATGTCATGATAAAATCAAGTATTACAGAAATTGAATGCTAAACAGACCCTACAGACTTCTGAAAATAACCTCTTTATCCTGAGATAACTTCTTCCATGCTATCAATCATTTGTGGAAAAGTATTAATGTGAGATGCTAAACCTTAAAGATTCTTATAAAGAGGCTACCGAGGAAGTCTTCTCTGCACAGAATGGGAGAACCCCATCATTTTCAACCCGCCTTTAATTTTTCTATTTATGGCACTTGAGAATTCATATAGGAAGTTGCAGCTATTAGAAATTACAAAGTGACCTTTTTATTATAGTGTGCACTAATTCAATACATTCAGGTAAGTGTAAAACTAAATTTTTGTTTCACTTCGGTATGGCAACGGTGCTTGCCTTACAGGGATTCATCTATCTGTAATAACACTCTGTTCAAAGCAGCATATGAACATAGTATCTTTAAAGAATAAACACAGCAGCACATTCTTGTTCTAAAAAGACCTTAACTCCCCTGGTAATTACTGTATCTTGTGAAAAAATAGGAGGGTTACCAATCAAGCCAACTGAAAACATAAATTATTGGATGAGAAGAAATCAGTATTTTATTAGAATCTTACAACTTACTAGGATAAACCATGAAGACATGTGCCTTTCTGTTTATAAGAAAATAATTAGATTTCCTAAAATAGACAAGGCTGCTAGACAACTGATTTCTGCAGTTAGAAGTGAATGGGATTATAATATACACATGAAGAAAGAAGGTACAGAATGGGAAATGTAGCTACAAAAAAATCCTCTTGAAGGGAATGGAGAAGCAAGAAGGTACAAAATATGACTACGAATGTGCCCCTGCCTTCTGCTTTACACTACTGTTGGCAGTGTGCAAAGTTATTAAATATAGCCTATTTTACAAAGCTGTTTTTAATTACAAGCTGATTCTAAGTTGTTCTGAACATCGGAAACTCCAGCTGAAGTCCATTTGCCAGGGTCCTCAGAGTCATTAATTATAGCTTATCCAGAAGTTTTGAAGAGCAGGATCCAATACAATATGGTGCTAATGGAAACAGAGGCTGCTCATCTCCTGACAGATGCTTGTGACCTTACAGAAGTGGGCTCTTACTACCTGCACAAAGGAAAGTACAATGGGAGCTCTTTCTATGCATGTTAGGGAGGAGAGCTGCCAAACGTGCAAAAGCCCTCTGCCAAAATTACGTCTTTTAAATCACCATGTACCCTTGGGAACCAACACAAGTTTCTTTAGACATCCTTTGGGAACGGGTATCCTTTTGGCGCAGGTATCTTTTTGGCATACTTCAAACATATTTCTCTCTTCCTTCAAGCTGCAGCTTTACAAGTATATATAGTGGTGAAGAAAACTTCAGAGGGCTCCAGAAGGCTGTCGAAATAACTGTTCACATATTTGTACTACCAAACCCCACTACAGATTAAAATATACTTGATGAATTCTGATACTTACCACCTACAGATCAAAGGAAAACAAGAAAATGTAGTTCTAAGTAGAAAGACTCAACTAAGTAGGATTACTAGAAACTTACACAACTAACAAAAACTAATTTTTGCCTGAAATCCCCTGCAGGGGGTACATCAGGAATATTCCTTTCTCAAAGCCAGACAGTGCAATTTCTGAATTGAACAGAAATCAGATTAGTGAAGTGATTAATTATAGCTGCAGTAAGGTGTGTTACTTATTTATCTTTCTCATCATCTTCTCTCAGTTTGGAAATGTGTTTTTTCAAAAACCAACTTCCTTCCCAAAATCAGTATCAGTGTATAAAAGGCATAATAAACTAGATTCCATCAGATGACAAGGAAGGATTCCTAGTAAATTTGCTGAGATCTAGGCTACATCCTATTTCATGGAATGAGTAGCATTTGTGAAATCAGTAATGGCAAGTTCAAATCTTAAGTAGAAAATAGTATTTAAACAATATGCTCCTATTTTCCAAAACAGTGTCGTTGCTAAAAGTTTGACTTGGTTAATTAATTTCTTGGAGTATTTCAAGTATTAGTACATTGTTTTGAAAACACTGTATTGCAAATCTAACCGTAATCTTTACTATTACCAAGAGCTGTCTTCATGAAAACTCTAGCATCCCTGTACTAATCTCCGTTTCAGTAGATGACACAGTACAGTACATTCTGCAATCAACGTGCTACTCACTATCAACGCAGAATAACTTCTTTGAAAAGTAACTAGAAGTGTCTGGGAACACCTATTGGTCAAACACAAGTAAACCTAGACATCATCTACAGTCACATCTGAATACTTAACATAGTTTCTCAGTGCAGCGTACTAGTATAGGAGTAAAATACTGCCCTTAGCTACTCCTGTGGAGCTGCAATGGTAGTGCGTGGGCAGGGAGGAGCAGCACTATAACCACGCCTGTCAGCTCAGCTGAATTATTTGGGTAATCATTGGTGATTGCACCAAGTGTAGTACTGTAGCCTGTTCCTGCTGGCAATAAATTAGCCCCAGGGCTCTCCCCAGTGCTCTACCCCAGTATAAGCCACAATGTGCAACAGGATCTACACCCAGACCCACCTGCTTGGATCCATGTACTTAATCTGCCACAATTCTCTATACTATCCCTAGGACACTGGCGCAGAATTATGGATTATACTCTGTAGGCACCTCATCTCCTACTGAAACAGATGGGAATAACATACATTTCATACTAACCATTCTATATATAGCTGCTCATTCTTATATGAATGACTTGGTAAAATAAGAGCCAACTAGCAGACATGAATAAATTACTAAACTTTCCGGTAAAAAAAGGCTAAAATATGAGTCTACATTACTAATAAGAGAGAAGGAATACATGAGAAATAATGCATTTCCTCTTGGTAAGAGGAAAAAGACCGAGCTCTGCTTACAGGGAGGTCGCCCAGCAAAAGCAAAGCCGGACAGGCCACCCCAAAGGCGCCCGCCAGGCCCTTCTGTGA
>WTSP01010471.1:151039-198275 GCA_025331215.1 Actenoides lindsayi
ATAACAGATGTATTTAAGATATTTTTAATATTTTAAATAAATAACATTAAAATAAACTTAAAAGATTTTAAACATTTAAAAATCTGTACTGTGAACTTTTTTGAAGTAAAAATCTCATTATGGTACCTGATTATTTCCAATAAATTTTAAAACTACTGGGCAACATTTATCAAAGTTGATCCTAAATTTCATGCTCTTGATCCACCACTCAAAGGAATAATTCACTGCTATGCCAGAAAATTTGATTTAATGCACTTCTATCTAAAGAGATGTTTAAAGAAGTGAGTCTTGAAATTAGAGAAGGCATTGCTTTAGTTACTTGTTACTTAGTATTAAGGTAAATTTACTCTACATTGCTCACATACAGACAATTTGGAATTGAAAAGAGCTGTACCATTAAAACACGAACCAGAAGATGCAGCTTTTTTTGTTGCTAGTTGCGAGACACCTGGAGATTCTGGGACCCTGCTGCGTAAGGGAAGTAAAGCATGACCACATTACACATATTAAAGAACAAAAAGAAAAAGCTATTATCTGTGTCCCATCTTTTGGTCTGCATCAGCCTCCCACTGAAATAAATGAGCCACTGAAAGAATGACTGTGGAGTCATGTTTTAAGGAAGCCTGCAATTTCAAGACAACAACAGAAGATCAGAACAGAACCTAATTCCAATTTTCACATTTGTCTTTGTCAAAACAATAAATATAGCTGAGTCCATAAAGGAAAAAAAAGAGATTGGCTCCCACACATGGACTCTCTAATACTGTTGCCCAGAAAAGTTCCGTACTACTGTGATTTCAAAGTTGCTGCTTCAGCAGGATTGGAATGTGAACCTACAAACCCCTCCCTGTTCACATCACCACTTTCCATTTGCACAAGCTGTCACTAGCAGCAATCCAGCTCAGGCGTGTCTACGCAGCCCAGTGTTGACAAACACAAGCTCATTTTCCCTGTACGCTCATTGGCTTTGAACCAGCTGCATTAGTTGAGTAGCTTGCACACAGCTTATGGGCTCAAGCACAGCACTGTGTGAACACAGCTACACAGCTTCCCAGCCAGACATGGCTTCAGTCCAAGGAGCTTGGAGCACAGGCAAAGAGTGTGGATCTGTCTAAAGCACTCTTACCATGGCAGATGGATGGAGTTACACACAAAGAAACAGATTGCGTTTGCTCCACTTATAGTATGTGCTTGTCGTCCAGAAGACAAGATAGACTGAGGTCATCATTAAAAAGGAGATGATTACCCACTGCTGCCACACAATAAAATACAAAAGCTCTTTTTCGTGTATTAAAATAGAAGATTATTGAAAGACATCACCATGTTGTAAATATTGTCCATAAATGTTTTTTACAGATCACTGCTGCATATTTGTATTCAAGAAGATGCCAAGTTTATAATTCTCTTTGCAAAGTTGATCTTTCACAGTTTCCTTTCTAAACTCTGTGTCTTGATCTGTATTGCCTGGATACTACTCTAGATTGCAGAAATATTTTTAAATATCCATGTATTTTTATTGACAAGCTGCACATTACTATTTCTATACTCTTCAGAGAAAGTCTCTGCTAAAATTCACACAGCATCAGGGCTCTGTGCTATGCTCCAACAGATCACACTCTCGGCTATCAAAGGAGTGCTGTGGAGATCACCTCTGTGGACAGTCTACTACACCAAACACTGGTGTTCAGCTCAGTGAAACATCCTATCCAGTCCCACCCTCTTACTTGTTCCCTCAGTAAGCCTTGCAGGAATATTGCAGATTTCCTCAGTGCCCATATCTGAAGACTCCCATTCAGCTGCTGTAAATGAGCAGAAGTGGGAGCAAAAATTTCACTTCCACATCCTGCAATTACACTGATGATGTGCTGCTTTGTCCCTTAGTTGTGGTGGCTCTATATACCACTGGAAGGTACCTAAACAGGATTCTAAAAGCACACCATAGGCATTATTCAGGTGAATACATTGCTGCAATTTACTTTCTTTTCAGTATTTTCTTGTAGTAAGTTGGAATTATACGCACAATTGTTTTAGAGGGGTTTTACTAACAGTATTTGACTGGATACCTTTCCTGAAGTGTATTCTTCTTTCTCCTTCCCCATTCCTACCCCCACATGCTGACTGACAATATTTCACATGTCCATGTCATATTCTTGCACCAAGCAAGATTGTCAATACCACTGTAACACAATATATTAACTATGCATAGCACCCCCTTTACCCCAAATTTCAAAACGCCTAAAAAATAAATAAAAAAAAAGGTTGAAAGTTCACATGAGTGACTTACTTTTGCATTCAGAGGGCACACAGACAGCGCGCTCCTAAAAAGCTGTTCTTCTGACCTCCACTGACTGCTGCGGAGCGCGCAGCGCATAACATTTATCAACAAGATTCCGAGTACTGCCACAGCAAGCATTTTCTTAAGGAAAGAGAGACAAGTTAAGAAACAAACCATTCTACTGAAGCACTTCATCATCAGTTTTACTTATTGTTCTGATGGTACCTTTTTCTTGGCTTGCTTACTCAAGAGACTAAATCCATATGTAAACAGAACACAATATCCAATACTGGGGAGGTAGATGACTCTCTCTGCAATAACGAATCCTACTCTGAAGAACAGATTACTTGCAGGAAGAAAAGGGATAATAAGAAATCCAAGTCCCAGTGTAAGAATTCTGCAAACAAGAAACAGATTCTCAAATCAACCACAAATCTTAACAAAAGTACCTTTTCTACTTAGCATATAAACTTTATTTAAACAGTTTATTAGAATCATAGAATCATAGAATGGTAGGGGTTGGAAGGGACCTCTGGAGATCATTGAGTCCAATCCCCCTGCCAGAACAGGATCACCCAGAGCAGGCCACACAGGAACAGATCTGGAGGGTTTGGGAAGTCCCCAGAGAAGGAGACTCCACAACCTCTCTGGGCAGCCTCTTCCAGGCTCTGTCACCCTCACAGGAAAAAAACATTTTTCCTCATGTTGAAGTGGAACTTCCTTTGTTTCAGCTTGCAACCATTACCTCTTGTCCTGTCACAGGGCACAACTGAAAAGAGACTGGCCCCTTCTATTTGACACCCACCCTTCAGATACTTGTAAACATTAACAGGATCCCTGTGTGTGCATATGGAACAGGGTATGAAAAAGCAGCATTTCTGAACTACTAACAAAAATCAGGTTAAATTTCAGCAAAGTTTCGACACTTTATTCCATCAGGAACTTTTAAAATCCTAGCTATAATTTCCAGAAAAGCAATATTCATGCTTCCAGGTTAGAAAATAGCCCCATTACACATAACTACATAATTCCTATTTTAGATACATAGGCAGAAAAAGTAATGGTAAAAGCTACGTCTATTTTTGAAAGTAGTAAGACAGTAACAGGGGAAAAATATAGGTCACTGTTAAAGAAGTAACTTAGGTACACATCCTACTGAAAGCACATTGTCTTTCCTAACAAGCACATAAACAGTAGAATTCATTGTGGTTAACAACTTTAAAGTTAGTAATCTATGCTCTTTTACAGTCAGCAGAGAGAGGCATTTTTTGAGGGCAGTTTGCCTTCCTTGTTTTAGGTATCTATGTGAGGATGAGTAATCCTCAGCAGGTTCACTCTTCAGGGACTGTACAATGCTTACACAACTTACCTTACTTCTACAGAGCTGACGTATGGGAACAAGAACCCCAGGTCTGTTTGTATTTGTAATAAAGGCCACAGGCGTGGTAGTTTTCTACTTTTAATTTATTACACATAAATCTCTCTACTGTAATGTAGATGTGTCCACTTACTCTTTACTCATTTTCAAGAGTTCTTGGCCTTCACTATACTTTTTGTCTTTACTTTTTACTAACAAATCATTCAGCAATATAGGCTTAATGAGTGTGTTTTTACTAGAAAGTATGACATCACTTGTAGCAAGAATTCCACTCCTCTCCAAAATTATTTAATCTGTGCAAATGAGTATGGGAACAACAGAAAGGAAGGCAGGTGGGATGTTAACTTTTGATGGAATGAGGAGGAAGAGATAAAATTACAGAACACCACAGCAAAAAAAAAAAAAAGAAGGAAAATATTCAGCACTCTGAACAACAGAATGACCTCTTTGTGACTGGGCTGTTGAGACATTTTGAAGAAATGAGAAATACATAAAATCCATTGGAACAGAACCTGTAGAATTAAACAGAAGCCCTTAGTGAGACAGAATAGTTTGCAATAAGTTTTTTAATTCCTTTGTGTAACTTACAAGTTGTTTCCTCAGTAGATACTATGGGTCAGCATTTTACTTTTTAATTGTATGGCCATGGCCAGTATTTCTACCTCCTTTCAAGACGTATCTCCTCTCTCTTTCATTATTAGGAGAAGATTAAAGGACTTAGTGACTTGTAAGAAGTAGGAGCAACAACATACATTGTTTCCTACTTTGTTTTGAGCACATATTTTTACCACCGACAGCGTTAAGGATCTCGAAATGCCACTTCAGGAGAAAAAATAAAGCAGCCATCCATACCTCCTCCTCCAACTCTGTTTCCTACTAGTCAGTGTACAGTGATCGGCCTAAATTGGGATAAAACTGTAATGACAACTATAAATATTTATTTGAACTGCATTTGCTAGGCACTGGTTCCACTGAATTGTTTAAATTATCAGTAGTGGATTTAACAAAATAATACTGTGCTTAAGTTGGGCAGGCATTTAAAATTCATCACTGTATCTTACCTTCTCTTATGACTGTCTTCTGAGCACAGAGCTTGGCATATCAGACCAATTAGGCAGAACCAAAGCGCTGCGAGTGCAATTATCCTCCAGTCACTGACGGATTTAATGAGGGGTATGCAGCCCATTGACCAATCAAAACACAGCCACCAGGGACACAACAGCAACCATGCATTCAAGGAATAGTAGTAATTATAGTTTATAGCCTGTCAGTCAAAAAGAAAACAAACATTTATTTGATACTAAACTTACGGCGGCGGAGGGCAACTTTAGTTCTTCTCTCTGCTAACATTTCCCTTATCCCAAAATGTATCTTATACAATAAAGAGGTGCTAAATATTGTTAGACTACACCTAGATATCCATTTATTACCCATGCAACTATATATCCATTTATTTTACAGCTGTGATTTGGTTTTTTTTTTAAACACAACTAAGTGGGTCTCCTCTTCAGAGCACAGAAATGCAATTCTAAGCTGTCCAGCCAATAACATGTAAAAAGAATAATCTCCTACAATGAGAGAGAAAACTGTCAAAAGACAGGACCCACTGTCTTCGTCCTTCACTCTTCATCTCCAGAAAAAGCCTTAATGCAGTTGGAGATATAAAGCCAAGACATACTCCAAATGCACCAGACCAGAACTTTATGTTGTTTTTTTCAATCATGAAAGAACAGATGAAAAGTCGAGCACGGTATGTGGAAAAGGGATGAAATCCAGCAAAAGCTAAAACCTTGCATACATGGGAAAAACAGCGAATAAATGGAAATGGACTTCAATATGTGCAGTCCATGGTAAATTGAATGCAAGGAATACACAAGGTATACTATTTTTTAAAATTGCAGAAAATCATCACAGCAGCACAAGTGAGGGTGACTCATCACACATCTTGAAACATAAAGACTGCCCACTTTATTGTTTCTTCGAAGCACAGAAAAGAAAATTCAATTTGATGACAAAGACAAATGTTCTGAGATGGACAGAAAAAAGCAACTTCATAACTTACTCTCACAAACAGACTGTCTGCAAATGAAGCTGGGTTGTCTACTTCAGTGAAAGCTGGTGGCCCTGTGCCCATAATCCTCCAGCGTATATAGAGTATACTGGCCCCTCCAGACATCAGAAGAGTTATCCTGAAAAGCAGCCCCTTTCTTAGCAGTCCAGCATTCTACAGAAAAGAAAGAAAAAATCCTCTCATCTAAAAACTGTTATTTTGTTTCTTCCCCACTACATTCAAAGCCTTTTCACTACTATCTCCGAAGAGGCTATTCCTGTGCATTTTTGCTACTAGAGTTTGCATTTTTATTATTTTTGCAGTTATTAGGAAGCTCTTGAACTTTACTATGCCTTCACTGACTAATTGCAAAATATGTTTTGCAAATATTTTTAATTTTGTCTCAATTGGAAAACTTTTTTATTCAAGAAGTCTCCTACAAATCCTCAGTAACTCAGAATCACAGAATCACTCAGGTTGGAAAAGACCCTTGGGATCATCGTTCCCAACCATTAGCCCTACTCTACAAGTTCACCCCTAGACCATATCCCCCAACACTACATCTAAGCGATGCTTAAACACATCCCGGGATGGCGACTCAACCCCCTCCCTGGGCAGCCCATTCCAGTATCTCACCACTCTTTCTGTGAAGAATTTTTTCCTAGTGTCTAGTCTAAATCTACCTTGTTTCAGCTTGAGGCCATTCCCTCTGGCTCTGTCACTAATCACCTGAGAGAAGAGCCCAGCACCAACCTCTCTACAATGTCCTTTCAGGGAGTTGTAGAGAGTGATGAGTTCTCCCCTCAGCCTCCTCTTCCTCAACCTAAACAGACCCAGTTCCTTCAAACGGTCCTCATATGATCTCTTCTCCAGTCCCTTGACCAGCTTCGTTGCCTTCTCTGCACTCGCTTCAGCACCTCAAGATCTCTCTTGTACTGAGGTGCCCAAAACTGGACACAGTACTCAAGGTGCTCAGTGCTGAGTACAGGGGGACAATCACCTCCCTACTTCTACTGCTCTCACTATTTCTAAAATAATAAAAAAAAAAACCAACAAAAAAACCCCTGAGCCCCACACCGCCCTGAACTCCACCAGCACCGCCCAGCCCAAGGAGGCCTGCCCGCCTCCGGCCTGCATCGCGACCGCGCCGGCTTCCCCCAGCCCGCCAGTGCTGTTGCGCAGAATGGCGGTGAGGGAGCAGAGCAGCCTGAGCCCGACCCACTCGGCGCCTTTCCAGCAGAAGGAGGCGGCGATGACGGCCACCAAACGGGACCCGGCGGGCGAGGGCGAGGCGCCGCAGGGCACCAGCGCCACGAGCTGGGCCTGGTGCCGCCGCAAGCCTCCGGGGCCTCGATACCGAGGCCCCGGCCGCGGGTCCCCGCGGGAGGCTGCAGGACCAGGAGGCGCGGCCACGGCCGCAGGGCGCGGGGCTGTGACCAGGCGGCGGGGTCGTCCCAGAGGAAGCGGGCGAAGACGGCGCCTCGGCACAGCACCAGCGCGGGCTGGCGGCTCAGGATCACCCCGCTGCAGCTCCAGGGGCCGGCGGCCGTTTCGGGGGTGCCGGAGACGCTAACTAGGCCACGCAGCAGGCCCGTCCCGCCTCCTTTTCCCCCGCCATAGCGGCGGCCGCAGAGCGGGCTGCGTGCGGGGCTGGAGCGGAGCCGGTGCGGGGCTCAGGCTGTAGTGAAACATTTCTGCCTGCAAGCTCCAGCATATTTACATTTCTGCCATCAGCCATCCACCAAGCTGGGTAGCCTAGAAAAGTCATTTTAACATGCCTTTCCATCAGGGGATGCTCTTGAATGCAAACAGATGGTATTTTTCCTGTCTCGGGGGATCAACAGTGTGGGCATTTTGGTCCTCCCCATGTGATTCTGCCATAATGACACTTCATGCTTCTATGACTGATTCTACAATTCTATGATTAAAGGGGGTCCAATACCCCTTATTCCTCTGGTGGCAGCTGTTCGTGTGAGAGGGGATGCTGCCATGTTAGGTTTAAGGATTATGAAGAAGTGTGTCCCTGTGAAGAGAAGCCACGCAGCAATAAACTGAAAGGGATCTATAGGGATTCGCCTTTACATCATCATGGCTCTCTTCCGTATGGACTGTGTGACAAATCACCGCCATCATTTCATTGGTGTATGATCTCAATGTCCCCCTCAAAATATTCACATCATGTTCTCTATAATAAGAAAGTTCTTTTGCAGGTCAAAATTCCTCTTATGATTAGTTGTGTACCATGCCAAGAATTTCTTTTTCTCCCTGAGCATCATGGTGTCCCCCCTAAAGTATTCAGGTGCAGGACAGAGTTCTGCTCCTCAGTGGTGTTAAAAGTAGGTAAAATAATGATCTCTGAAGTATGAGCTGTGTGGTGGGAAATGGGGACGTAGTGCAATCTGTGACTTCTTGGTCTCTCTCCAAGCAACCTATTACTTTCAAAGATTTCTGTTTGTGTAACTCTCAGTAGACCTCAGCTTTGCTTTAAAGAGGTAAACTGGACTAATCTTGTAGCTAGAATCAATCTTTTACAAGGAGAAGACTACACTTACATGCAAAAGCTTTTGGTTTAGGATCTTTTACCTTTGCTCACTGACGTCTTAAGAGTAATCCTGACTTCTGAACTCTTTCCACACATTTGCTATTCACTTCATGAATTTTCCTCTGGAGCATCCTCTGTTGTCCCTGATAAGGTACAAGATAGTAACTCTGATGGCCACTAATTCGAAAGAGTAATTGTTTCTTAGATTATTATTTTGTTTACTTCTTCCCCTCCTCTATACAGCTGGTAAATCTTCAGCTGGAATAAGTGTGATTATAGAAAAGACAAATCTGGTCCACTGTATACTAATGTGTGCTATGAGTGCAACCTGAAAACCTCATGAAATAAAGCTAGAAACTGATTGAACGTCTGTGAGCTAGAGGTACACTACTTTCTTTAAACTCAATCCCAAACTCAGCTGCTGGCTGATTTTATCAGAGTGACAGAGAAGGGCTTTATTACTGTTGACTTCGGTTAAGAGAATGCACAAAGAGATTCCTTAAATTAGTTGAATGTGTTTGGACAGCTAATATCTCAAAAAGTCTATTATCTGTATTGACTACAACACTATAGAATGGTATAAAATTAATTATATTCCTCATAGTTTAACAATGATTGTCTCATTTAGAAATATAATTACCTATCATTGAGGTTTTCAGCCAGAAGGGATTTTTTTTTTTAGCAGTGTATAACTTGGCTTGCCAGGCTTCATTTAAATCCCTTGCCTCATTCTTCTGCTTGTAAAAGTCTGATATTGTATGTGACTCTTTTTTTTTTTTTTTTTTTAATACCTAAGTTTTATTCCAGGTACTTAATGTCATTGTACATTAAGGACAGATTGACACTAAAACAGCAGCCTGGCTAATAAAACAAGATACCACCAAATGACAACGTGTTATGGAATGCTCTGTAATATCTTGGGTATAGTGTGAGCAGTGTCTTCCTCTCTAAGATTCAAAAACAGGGCAAATTATTATTGAAGAACAGAAATTATGATCCACCTCCTAAAAGGGTCATTCAGAGAGAAAGAAAGAATAAAATTAAAAGCCTAAAGATATTTTCCATGATCTGCCAAGATAACCACTTCAGGGGTTTTTGTTCTGGCTTAAAACTATTTTTGAGCAATACAACTGTTGCTCCCACAGACACATCAAAACCAAAACCACCAGGTTTATCCTGATAAAAATGCATCACTGCTATGTGCAGTTACAATGCATTAGTGGAGAAAATGATTGCTAAACATTGTCAAGAGTAATTAGAAGGCATCTGTCTTTTGCAGACTAGTCGGTTATCCAAATCATGGCAGCCCTGCCATCTCATTCCCCACCCAGTGAAGCAACAAGGAGTTGAGAAATATTGAAGAAAGGCAGAGAATACATTTTGTTACTATTATTTTTCCTGTATTCTTTCTCCTTGATAGTATCAGAGATCATCATTCTCCAGAGCTATTAATCTGCCATGTGTATTGACATCATGTGATTGTAAAAGATGCTATTTATTTCCTGCTGCCTTATAGCTCAAATAGAAAAGAAATACTGGGATGATCCAAACCTTAGGAACAAAATAAGGAGAGAGGAAAATGATGAAGTGTGATAATTTAAGTACAGAGATCAGATACTAATACTCAAGACATTGTTTTTGCTTAAAAACTACAGATTTTTTTTTTCAGGTTTAACTTAAAGTTTGAATTTGGATATTTGGATTGAAGGCAACTTAGAAGGCAAGATGCTGCTCTGTTTCAAAGTATTTTTTCATGAAATGCACCACTAAAAATGGATGAGTCAGTAAAACACATATGATGAGCGTAGCACCTCTGTGGCTTTGCATTCCTTCTCATGGGTGTAGGTGATTATGTAAAATGCATCTGTAAAATGAACACAGGCTGCTTCTTACAGAGACACTGTATGTCAGAACAAATAGCATAGATCTTTGTCTCAAGAGTAGGGCTTTTTAGCATAACCCTTAAATCCATTCTAAAGCATGACTCTGAATATAGATAGAACATTCTATACGTTGCTGATTACTTTCACAACCATACCATCTAAATATCATAGAAACATAGAATGGTTTGGGTTGGAAGGGACCTCAAAGACCATCTAGTTCCAACCCCCTCTGTCATGGGCAGGGACATCTCCCACCAGACCAGGTTGCTCAAAGCCCCGTCCTTGAACACATCCAGTGATGGACCATTCACAGCTTCCCTGGGCAGCCTGTGCCATTGTCTCATCACCCTCAGAGTAAAGAACTCCTTCCTAATTTCTAATCAGTAATGGACTGATGCTTCAGGCATGGATGCTGGATGGACTAAATGTCCTGCTCATATGTGAGAGATCAGTGACTGGGATGTGAATCCAGAGAATGGAGGGTTGATATGTTCTACTGATGAACTTCAGCACTGATCAGGACAGGGAAGGTCATGTGTGGGCTGCTTGTGCTGATCATATTGATGCGGGTGCCGATAAGGTCACTTGTCTCTCTGCTGTGACCTGTGAAGAGTTTGCAGGGGTACTGTGTTCATACGTATGTTGTTTGGGAGTACGTGTTGGTTGGGAATATGTGCTCAGCCTCACCCCAGAGACCACTCCCTGGGGCTGAGAGCCCTCTGGATGTGGCTGCAGCAGTTCAGGAAGGTGATCCCTTGGGTACCAAAGTCTGATGGGTTTGTCTACTTCTAACATTGGAACACAGCCAGATCTGCATCTGTCAGATTCAAGAAAATGAGAAGTGTTGGTAACTTTGCCTTTGGAAATGTCAGTACTGTCAGGTCTAAAGATTACCTAAAAAAGAATTTAGTGACTCTCTCTGATACCCATCTGGAAATCTAGCTTTAGGAGAGTTTGACTTTTCTTGGCCTTTTTTGTAGCCTTCTGTAAAGTAACTGACAAAACTGTTCTGCCAGGCTCACCCAAATAAACATCTTGCTGCGGTAATTGAGGATTGTCTCTACCTAGAGCAGAACAAAGTCTGTACTGCTGAGAGGTGGATTTGAGAAGGGTTGTGACCTATGCTTCTAAAGGAAATATAGAAAAGGATACATTCTATGTGCTAAGGGATTACAAATGCCTGAACATGTTCACATAATTAATCCTCATCCTCTTGCTTGTCAAAATGCAGGGAACCTTGGGCCATTGTATTTCCACTTCACATGAGGCAGAAGACCTCCAGAATCACTATCCAGGCCATGGTACAAGACCTCCTCGTCTCAAGCAAGAGCTTTCCTTCGAGCACTGCTCAGTTTACTGGCCCATTTTAAAACAGACTTTTACTTTGGAAATAGACCATTCCAGATTTCCTGTTCTTGGAAAATTAAATTCTTAATTTCACACTTTGAAACTTTTCAGCTTTTGTGTCTCTGAGACAAGAGCCCAAGCTTCTATCTCCATCCCAGTGATGTAAATTTGCAGTAAAGTAGCTGAAATCAATGGAAATGCTGTAGCAGAAATAAGTATCTTATCAACTTCTTAGATACTCAGACTGCTGTGTCTTTGGGGAAGAAAAAACTCAGCTATTAAAGAGCAACCTCCAGTTGAACGTTTAAAACATTCATATGTATTATGGTTCATGCCACTTGATACAGTCCCACATTTGGGTGGCATTAGACGAAGCAATGAAGGATTTTCACCTCCTCTCTCACTCTTTGTCTGACCTGTACATGCAGACCATAAGATTTTCAGTTTAACAGTGATTTTTTTCAATTTCCACTGTTTGTTCTCTCACAGGGAGAGATTCTTGTGGAGTCTCAACTCCAATTCTGAATCTGAACAGAGATTCTGATACTGATTATAGGTGACACTGATTATAGGTGATACTGCTTTGCAAATAATAGTAACAGTAATTACAATTCTAACACAATATTTATTAAGTAAGTAGAAATATAAAAGAGACATGTCTTTGAGGTTATTTTGGGTTTTGTTCTTGCTTTGGTTTAGGGTGGGTTTTTTTGTACTCCTAGTAGTTATAAAAAGGAAGTGAATAAAACGCAGACTAATGGTTGATTTGACTGACTTTACAGCTGACTTCCTTTGTCACTTAGTTTAGGCAAAAGGGAAGACAGTTAGTAGTATACACAACAACAAGTAGCAGGGAAAAATCCAAGAGTGGGACTACAGGAAACATACCTTGCAACAGCTACAACATGCGGAGGTGTCAGAGCTGTGCCAGCAGTGGAAGAATTTGCTTAATGAAAATTTTCCCCAGGCATCCGATAATGTCGCTTGTGATTTCCACTGAAGATTACCCATCAGTTAGCACAAATTTGCTTTTTAATTGGCCTGTATTGCACCTGCCACATTTTGACTCCCCAGTCTCTGAAGCATTGGCAAAAGAAGGAAGGTGGATATCTGGGGGGATTTAATCTTAATACATTACAGGAAGGGCATGCACAGCAACAATTAATGTTTAAAAGACAAGAATAATGTGCACTAGCATGAATTGATGAGGAAGAGGGAATGGGACCTGGGGAGTACCTAATGAACAAGATTAATTAGCCACAGCAGAAAGATCTAAAGCTTCAATGAATTCAGTGGGAAGCTTTAATTCTGTTGGCTTTTGTGGGTCCTGGGAACAGACCACAGAGGGCAGAACTAGAAAATCCAGCAGCAAGGCTGCATTTGTCCAGACTTATTTTTGAAAGGATGCCAAAGTTAGAGTGTTCTGAAGGTAACCTGTAAACAGGCGAGCAAGCTAAAGGGCAGCAACGGTGCAGGAGGCTGCCAAGCATGGTGGCCTCAACCAGCAGCATGTCTGCGGGGAGGCAGGATGACTCTGTGCACTGTTTGACCATCACCCGGCAACTTCTTTGTGTTGTGTCCGGTGGTGTTGCTGTTGTCAGTTTGCTTTTGGAAGGGGAGAGGGAGAAAGAAAGTAATTAACTAGAGAAATTGAAGATATTTTCATCTAGATGTCAGTGGTGTAGAGGGTCTGCCTCATATCAGGTCTAATGTTCTGCAGTGGGTACAAACATCCTCTGACATCCTCTGATTTGGGAGGCCTAAATATGAACACAGGAAACCAAGGGTGGAAAGGAAACAGGGACACAGAAGCAGAGCCACCCCAACTTGTTGGAGGTCAGAAGAAGGCTTCCATGAATCCAGGTGCAGTTGACTGTTCCAGGTGCAAGATACTCCAGGTCACCAATTCGCACCTCAGAAGGAGCATCACGCAGCTGACTTCACGTTCATGGGTGCTACCTGACACACTGGCTTTCTGCAAGGTCAACCCACAGCAAAGGCAGCCAGATTGGTTCTTCGATACCTTGTGGCAGTGGGGATTAATGAGGGCAAAGAAGGTGATAGCAGTGACCCAGGACCAGAAGGAGAGCAAGGGTCCAGAAGGACAAGAAATCAGTAGTTTTGAGTAAGCACAGTGGGAAGCAACTGCAGGGTCAGATGAAATAGGCAGCATAAAATATGTACTGTTTTTACTCACAGAACATAAATTTAAAGTTTTGGTTTTGTTGAGGACTTTCCTAAAACATTCTGCATTTCCTTATGGTGGATTTTCGCCACCAGCTTCAGCTGATGGATTCTGCACTGCTGTGCATGGGCAGCTTCTCCTCCTTTCACACATCACTCCCCTGGTTGTGTCCTCCTGCTTGTTTCCTCGAGGTGGTTAAAATAGCCGTGCACGTGGGCAGGGAGTCGTGTGAGTCAGTGGGAAACAATTTCTTTCTCCTTCTGAGTTATATTTTGATCAGGTCAGTGAACTGATCTGCCCCACCAGGTCCAAGCAAGTGTGAGACAGTGGTAGGAAGAGAAGGCTGCAGGCAGAAGGGAGTCAGTATTGCCCCCAGATACACTGGTTTATGCTGATCAGGCATGTGGCATTTATTCCTTGTTATCTTCCCTCCCCATCCTCTTTTCCCAGGTGTCTGCTCTCCTTGCCTGTAACTGTTTATTGAGTGCTGGCTTTATCTGCAGGAGAAATAAAGTTACTCAGTAAAGATATTCAAAATAAAGATACTCTGATAGTATCTGTATAAGTCTGTATATTTGAAATTTTATCTTTGCAGTGCTAGTCTGTGTTGTAATATCTGTGATATATTGTTGTTCCCTTTACATTATAACAGATTGTCTATTATAGAGACAAAATTTAATAAGGGCATGTACATTAACATTATGGCATAATTTCCTGGCTGCCAGACTGGAGATATTTTGAATGTTAAACTGTGTTTGATATGCTAATATATGATGTAAGTACCAAATGGGGCTCTATTAACATCACTTGCTTAAACATTTTCCAATTTTCCTGTTAAGTCAGAGTGGGGAGAAAAAAGGTACTTGGTTCAAAGTGAAGAAATTGGGAGCTATTTGATATACTTTAATAGCAGCCCAGTTGTTACAGTTAGTAGCTATCTGCGTGAAAATCAAGCAAGCAGGAGAACACATCTTGTTGATGACATAAGTACTAGCAGTGATGAGTCCACACGCAGCATCTTTCTGCTCAGAATAAAATGGAAAATAATTCTCATCATGCAGTTGTTCAGCTGTCGGAGGCATCATTTAGAAAGAGATGGGCTGTACAAGGCAACGACTCCACCTTGCCTCTTGAATTGATGCTTCCAAGTTATCTGCATATTCCCTTTTTATATAATGTGTACATCATGCTATTTAAAGGAACCGTAAAAGATTTCAGAAAATTGAGAAGTGCTGCATAGATCAACAGCCCGAGGCAAATTCCAGCTTTAACAGTGACCTTTGTTTTGACTCAGGGCAATTTGATTCTCTTTCACCTCCAGTGAAAGCTGAAGGTGAAAGCTTCTTTGTTTCTATACCGCTTTTAAACCGTTTTGGTTTGGTATCTTTTACTTTGGTTTGTTAAAATCGTGATGTGATGAATCTATGAGTCCTCTTTTGGGTTTGGGATGATATCAATATGCAAATAATGATTATAATAATAGTGATTATTAGTAACAACAATAAGTGTAAATATAACTGCTTATATAAGCATAGAAAATAGTAGCTTTTCACTAGAAGAGATTAAGGTAGTTCCTTTTTTTTTTTTTAATAAATCTACAGGTTAACCACCTAAAGGGCAATTGCATCTGTCTTCTAGTTCAAAGAAGAACAAATACTATAGTGCTTGAAAATAGACTGAGGAAAGCTTTAAATCAATCTTGATTATGCCAGAATACTCGGTACAGTTCAACAGTGGCCATATCTAATCTCCATCCCTCATATTATAGAATCACAGAATGGCTTAGGTTGGAAGGGACCTTAAATATCATCTGGTTCCAACCCCCCTGCCATGCCCAGGACATGATTGAGGCTTTCTAGACTGCACTTCTATATTGTTGGCTCATGTTGAGCTTTTCACCAACCAGCACTTCCGAGTTTTTCTCCTCAGAACTTCTCTCAATCTATATTCTACCCAGCCTGTATGTGTGCTTGAGATTGCTCTGATCCAGATGCAGGACCTTGCACTTGTTGAACTTCATGAGGTTGGCATGGACCCATACCTCAAGTCTGTCAAGGTCCCTCTAGATGGATCCTGTCCCTCCAGTGTGCCGACAGCACTACTCAGCTTGGTGTTCTCCACAAACTTTTATTACTGCTTGTATGTATAAATCTATATGTGTATTTTAAGTGCTTGTACATATGATGGTTAAAATATGTATGTGTGATCAAGATATAGCACAATCTTGATACTGCCTGTCCTTGGAAGGGTTAATGTCCAGGATCTGAGCCTCTACACAGGGCTGACACTGAACTACAGCAAACTAGAGATCCCTCTTTCTCAATCACATGTGACATTTAAACTAATTTCCCACCTTCATAGCTTTTCTACCTCGGGTGCAACAACCGGTAATGTCAGAAGCAGAGCACAGGATGTTGTAAAAAAAAGAAAAAAACAAGGCAGCTGAATTTGTCTTCTGCCCATAGTCACTGAACTAGGTATATCCCTTTCTGCTCTGTGGGTTGTTTGGAGATAACCTGAAAACAACTACGCAAAAGTTTAAGCTTTAGTTATGGTAACAGCATAACCGACTCTATCTGCTGGTGTCAAAATTGTCTCGCTAAAATCAGTAAAAAAATTTGTGGCTTTTTTGTTTTATAAGGGTTTCTTCCTGTTCTAGATGCACTTTTAGGAGGCACTTTTCAATCAAAAATACATGCCAGAGACACAAGACTAATAAAAACATCAACAACAGCAAAGGGCAGTCAAATATGATCTTTATTTTAGAAATACTATAGGATTTGCAGCTCCATAGTCCTCAGCTGTTCTCTCCTGGGTAATAAAATAACCTACAGAGGACTTTGAATAATTCTTCCCTGCAGGTTGCCCATGATTTTTGAATGTGTAGGGTCTGATTCTGCAAAATCACTAACCGCAGGAATGTTTATGGTCTTGCAGGGGGTGGGGAGGGAACATGTAAGAGGTAAAGTGTTCTGAATTATATACATTCAGGAATCATTCTGAATCCGAAGATGCACCACTGCAGATGTGAACGCTGTGCTTCAGCAGGGGAAGGAATGATGGAACAGACAGCAGAAAAAAAAACCCCACCCCAATATACCAATTTCCCATGACACTAAGACTGTGAAGACGTCAATAGCTGATGTAACAGTAATTTTGATGGCTATGCACGCTACAACTTCCACTACTCCTTTTCAGCCCTATGACCTTCATAGTCTTCATGCACCCCCAATAAGTAAAAGATGTCTGAGGACTTCATCCAGAAGGGAAAACTCCATCACAGTCGTCAAAAGTTCACATGATCAAATTCACTAAGTGCATAAGCTTATCCATCACTGCTCTTATTCTAGTTTTCAGCAACTCCCTAAATAAGCTATTAAAATAATGACTGTTGTGTGATGTCTTCTTTTTTTCTTGGCAGCCATTGGAACATCTTACAAATACATTACTGAGTGGGAGTTGCAGCAGAAGCATGTGAATTTTTTTCTTTTAAAGATGTTGAAACTAGTCATCACAAATGATGAAACTGAAATCAGGCAGCGGGAAGAAAAATTAGTTTTGACAAAGCTCAAGCCATTCTGCAAGAGGACTGATGCTTCTGAGTGGTAGCACAGATGTTGAAAACTCGTTGGTTTTTTTTCTTCAGCCATCTATTCTCTGCAATTTTCAGTTTGGGAATTGAAGCATTTACAGTACATCAGTCCCTAGATGTACTGCGAATTGACAGTGTTAGTCACCCAATCAATGACCACTCCAATTTGGGGAAGGAGATATGGAAGTTAGTAGTGGTCAAAACGGAACAGGCCTCAGGAATAAGGAAGGGAAAGTTGCAGAAGAATGAAATGGCTGCTTTCTGTAGTATTGATCTTCATACAGCGTACAGTCACAGGTTTCTGAAAGCGTTGCCTTACCAGGCTGAGAGCCCTGGGGCTGTTTAACCTGGAGAAGAGAAGCCTGAGAGGAGGCCTGATCAATAGCTAAAGGATGGGGATCAAGAGGATGGGGCCAGACTCTTGTCAGTGGTGCCCAGTGACAGGACAAGGGGCAGTGGGCACACACTGGAACCCAGGAGGTTCCATCTGAACAGGAGGAAAAAGTTCTTTTCTGTGAGGGTGTCAGAGCCTGTGCCAGGCTGCCCAGAGAGGTTGTGGAGTCTCCTTCTCTGGAGAGATTCCAAACCCTCCTGGACACTGCGCTGATGGGCCCCCTGCTCTGGGTGACGCTACGGGAGCAAGGGGATGGCACCAGATGATCTCCAGAGGTCCCTTCCAACCCCCACCATGCTGGGATTCTCTGATATTGTTCAAAATTAGGCATAATTTGCTGTTGATAAGCAGACACTTCACCCAGTGCATGTCCAATATTCAGGATTCCCTGTTTTCAGAAAGGTTTCTCAATTTTGGCTGTCATTATTCTGCTGACTTCATACATATATATTAACTAGTCTTTCATAAATTTGTAGATCACCGAACTGCCAAGCTCGTGAAAATCTGGTGGAGTATGACCAATTAGAATAATTTCCTAGCTCTTTTTGAGACACAAGACTGAGTCCTGTCCCTTCCAGCACCATGTTGGTAAATTGAAATCTGCGTTACCGAGAGGTATCCAATCATTTTGCTTATGTCTAGGCACTGTCTGGATATCTTCAGAGTCACACAACGTTGTGGTGAAGAACTCAACAGGGGCAGACATGCCCACACTCCAGCCACGTCCACTGTTGTCCTTTCTAGGCAGGTTGTGGCCCATGAACCAGCAGCAGCCACCACTACCATAGGTGTAGGTCTGGCCTGGTGAGTGTGTACTAGCCACTGAGGATGACATTTCCAAAGGTCACCATCAGTGTTTTAATGTTTGTGGACACTTGGTTGAGGTAAAAGGGTTCTGGGGTTTTGTTTGTTTTCTTGTTTTGCCCTTCTGTTTTCTCCAGCTTCAGCTGAACATGTCCACTTCCATCCTCATCGCTGTGATGAATGTGCTGTCCTTTTTTCTCAGCTCTGGTATCACGTTCAAAGGAAATTCGGTGTCTGAAGACCTGCCGCATTGCTTTTTCTGAGCCTTGTCCCATATTTATCAGTGTAATAAAGCAGCTGCAAGCTGCCACCATAGAGATTTGTTTGTTTGTCGGTTTGTTTGCGTTTTGTTTTCTTTATATACGTGCCAGGTGATTTATTTAAGAGTTTTCATGTCAGGTTCACCTGACAGAACATTGCTGTAGTAATTTGCAATTTGTTTCCATTTATGTGTTCTTTTTAGCACATCCTGACAACAGAAGACCACTAATAAATAGAGATGAATAACATTAATTCTTTCTGCCATTTATAGAAGTGTTTTTTTCCCTCTCCATATTTCATCTCAGTCCCAAGTCATATTACTCTTTACTGAGCTATAACAATGTGAAAAAAAAAAAAAAGTCTTTTTAGAAGTAGTAGTGGTATTCTGTTTTTTTCTCACAGGGACACCAAACATCTGGCTTCAAAGATAATGGCAGTAACAATTATTTGCATCATAGCCCGAGCTAACTTGATAGCTGAAAGCTGCTGTTATCATCTCTCAGCCTCCTAACCTGTCCCCAGTGAGACAATGCTGGAGGAACTGCTCTGCCATTTCTCTCTGTGATACTAAACTTCATGGAAATGCATATGACCTGATGCTGAAGAAAATTGGCCGCAAGGTTGCCTCTTGTGTTTGTTTTACATACATAAATGAATCGTGCAGGCTGAATCAAAATAAATAAATAAATAAAAGAGCAAATATTTAAATGCTATTTCTCAAAAGAGAAGGGCAAACTCATAATAAATTTCCATAATACACCATCAGCTGCTCAGAGGTGTTGCCTGCAGAGGGAAATCATTACCTCAGAAGAACAGAGGTAATAATGAGTCAAGTCGCTCTTACTCATTAGCATGAGAAGGATCCGCAGGGTGAACAACTCAGATATGCAGTTTATCCAAGTCACAGCTCTGCCACATTTATTAATATGATCAAACATAAGACACATACTTGGTGGTAGCTGGACCAGTGTTACTTCCCAATGTAGAGCATGTAGATGCAAGAAAGAGCTGCTACTAGACATCCCAGCACCCTACTCACCTGGCAGTGTCCTTTTGGGCTCCACTGACCTCTCTGAGCAGCTTTCATCCTGTGCCAGCTTGTGCCCAGGGGTGAGAGCTGCATATGGTTACAGAGGAGAGGGAGGGAAGAGATGCTCCAAAGCCTGCCTTCCTCACTTGCTCATTTTCTTCTAAGCTCTGTGGTGCTCCTTCTGCAATTTCTGTGAAAAGCTGAGGAAGCCAAACAGGTTAGAAAACATCAAAAGGTCTAATTTTCAAGCTCTGCAGTTTAAGTAGTGCATTTGTGTAAGTGATAATATATTCATCTAGAAAAGGTTATACAGGAAGGAAACCAAAGTGATAAGATCCAGATGGGACAAACAACTATTTTTAGTATTGTTTCCTGACCTTTTCATTGCCTTCCTAAAAAATTTCACTCCTGACACAGCACTCTGTCAAACTGCTACCAAAACCCACACGGAACTGAAGTTTTATGAGTTCCACCATCACAAAGCTGCTGCCGTCATTTTTTGGGAAGAACTCTGGACGCCTCTCCTTTAAATTCTGCAAGGATGTTTCAACAACGTGGCCGTCACATACACACACGTACCAGTGCCTCTGTGTTTCCGTGTGTCCCTGTGCACGTGTATATGCTGTATCTAAGTGGCATTTTTTAAACAACAACTAATCTTGAAGTGGCTGGCATGGGTTATTTTGCTTTGTAAAAGGAGCAATTTGGCAGGGGCAAAAGCTACGTTTCCCCACACTGTTATCAACAAAAAACAGCTACATCACTACCGAGGCTTTCACATTGTCAGCTGTTGTAACACCAGTGTACAGATCCAGTGCAAGCAATCTGTCAGACTTTTTATTATATATATCCATGCCCGGGTATATCTCAGCTATATCTCTCAGCACTCCCTTATTTCCGATACAGATTTATCTCTGTCCCCTCACAACTGTCGTTTGCTTCCTTTTATTACTGTGAAGTATTTGCAGGGTGATAGCTGAAACATAAAACACAGGGCAGGGAACAGTGCCCTGTGTTTAAAACATGCAAATCCAGTTCCTCCCCTTTCCCATCCTTTTCAGCTTTGTGGATTTACAGTGTCTTGTTTTTCTTTCCCTGGGTCCTTGTGGTGTTTCTCATATTTAGAGCTTGTCAGCCTGAGAAATGCGATCTTGGTTCTAGCAACAGACTGCAGTCTTGGCACAATTGCCTACACAGATGCAAATAGATTGAAAGTGCTCATTATCTGAGAAATCCTGAGCTCTTCAAAAGCAAACCAACCTCTTTTTTTCTCCCCTTCTTCCCATTGCACTACACTGCCATCTAAAAATAAGGCAAGAATACCATTTTAGAAATACCTTCCACGCTTTACAAAAATACAGCAAGCTCACAGCCTTTGATTCCTCTCCTAAACATCCTAAACATCGTGTAATCCCCAAATGCTCTTTCTCTGCATCCCATGCCCCTGGTCAATGATGACCCACAGTCTGGTGAGATGACCTGGCAATCGATGACTCGCCACAATGGGTACCACCCAGCCCATGTCTCCCAGTACAGCCAGGTCAGGGATTGGATTACTGGGGATCATCCCATCCCTCCCCACCCTGCCTCATGCCCCCGTGCTCCTTAGCGTGTATAGAGATGAGCTTTTTGTCACATAACCTAACAATGGTTGTAAAAAAGAACTGAATTTGGAAGATTTTTTTTGGTGTGTTGTCCTGAAAATGTTAATGAAGATATTTCACATAATCAACACTCTTCATTTCAGACAAATGTTGAACCCCATTTGGAATAGAAGGGATGAACAAAATCTCATTTGCCAACCGGAATATAAATAATATCAAGTCTGACTTGGGATGAAAGGACTGACAGTGTGAGATGGCTGAGGCTGTTTTCATGGCCCTGTGCTCTTCTAAATAGACAAAAGAGCTATCCAGCCATTAACCAAAGAAGAGGCACAGCAGGAGCAGAGAGCTTAGGAGGGTGAAAAAAAAAATAGATCTTATTTTTACAATATAAGGCATTAAGGGCATGCCCCTAGGGCATTAAGATCAATAATTTAAGATTTGAATCATAGAATCATAGAATGGTTTGGGTTGGAAAGGACCTTAAACATCATCCATTTCCAATCCCTCTGCCACACACAAGGACAACTCCCACTAGACCAGGTTGCTCAAAGTCCCATCCAACCTGGTCTTGAACACATCCTGTGATGAGGCATCCCTAACTTCCATCATGGGACGTGTCCAAGAGTTAAAATCTCTGAATCCATTGTAATTGTTCAACTGCAAGTTGAACTCATCTGAAAGGATGTTAATCAAGTGAGGAAGAAGGAAGCTCAGAATCAGGACTATCCTCAAAATTTGACCCACTGACCACCTTTGTCATCACTGCTAATGCAAGTCACATCCATGTCTTAGTGACACTAGAGGAAATAGGGCATACTGTGATTGTTCTTACTTTTTTTCTTATTTTGTTCTCCATCCAAGATGATCAAAGAGCAAAAAGAAACAGAAATTAGGAACTAAATTAGCAACATTAGACTTTCTGCTGGAAGATAGCTCTTTGGGAATGAGACTTCGGGCATTTAGCCAGATATTTCATTTCCAAGTATCTGACACATGAAAGAAACTCAACAAAAAGAAGTTTTTTGAATAAAACAAGGATCAATGTGACAGCACCGTTGTGCATCCTTGTTCCCAAAGAGTTTGAGTCTGGGGATGATTTACCTCGCCTTTGGCATGCACAGAAACAAGCGTTTCTTTTAAGGATAGAAGTTGACAGCTGTTTATGATGAAGCAGAAGGCTTCTTCCTTCAAGCTTACCAGGACACCTTCCTGAGTTAAATAATTTTTCTGTTGGCTCAAGGGTAGATTTATAGACACCAGATGCAGAAAAACGGTAAGCTACCATTTTTTCCCTGCAGGAGTTCCCACAAAGCTAAACAGTCGAGACCAAACAGGGCCTCAGCACAAGTGCAGTGCTGGTGAAGCATGACATAATTTTAAAAATGAAATGCATCCAGGAACATCCAGAGACTCATTCACGGAAATGACACTGAACGTGCTGCCATCTCCATGAGCGTCGCTTAACAAAGCAGCGGCCACAGGTCTGGGGTCGGTTTCTTTTCTAGGTTTTCTCACTCACATCCAAACTCCTGAGGGAACTTCAAGGCCAATAGTGGAGTGGAGACCTGCGTGGGAGGGACTCTTGCCAACGTGCTGATGCTGCAGAGGTGTCTAATGACACTTATTGTCTAACTACACTTTACTATTTGCAAAACCAAATAGTGTGTTCTAGTAGCAACTAGAGGGTAAGCAGAAAGGGGTCAATGTGATCAGGAGACCATAACTAGAATTGCAACGATCCATAGCAGGAGGGTAAATCAAAGTAGGAGGAATTTGTTGGACAAAATTAATGAATGACCCACAAATAAATGACCCACTAAAGCCTGCCAGGCAACACATAATGCAGTCAAGTGGAAAAAAAATCCCAACCCACCAGTCTGACAGAGGCTGTGGGGCAAACTCATCCCTCTCTTCTCAAGCTTTCTTAGTGATTCCAGCATGAGGGCTACTTACATACCACAAGCTTTGTTTTGCTTTCCTTGATTCCGTTATGTACTCCCTCCCACAAAATTTTCAAAGTCAGGCAATATTATTTTAATTTTTATAATTTCCTTAACAAAAAGAAAAGGAAAGGAAGGCAATCTAATTTAAAAAATATCCAACCAACCAACCAACCAACCACTGAGTTATTGAATGTTGTCAAATCTCAACTGAACTCCCTGGAACAATGGAGAATTAGAACTATTTAGGGAACTGACCAACTTTATCTTGAACATTGAACGTTGTCCATCTGAACATTTGCTTTCAAGAAGATCCATGAAGTGGTTTTGAAGTGTTTGTGCAATAGGAGTCATTACACTTCCCTGTCAAATTTATGGGGACTGTAACTTTGTCATCTAGGATTAGAGGGATTTTTTTTTTTTAGAGATGAAATTACTTTTAGAAATATATTTGGCCACATACATTTTGATAAGACTAACTGATCAAAGCATAACTCTTCCAGAAATGCCTACAGTGAATTTCAGTAGGACCTCGTGTGTCAGTTTTGTAATAGATACAGCAGTTGCCAAGTTATTTGGGCACTTTTGAGCTTTAACCAAGACCTTGTTTTGTACCTCATTCGAAAGCTAACAGTCCTAAACCCACAGTCATCCTGGAAACAGTTCAAGGCATGCTGTGCAAATTTGCTTGTAGGTGAACTTTGTTGGCATTTGGTTTATGTGGGAAGGCAGCTCCGCTCAGTCCCTGTCATAGAATCAGAATTTCACAAAATTGTTCTGGTTAGAAGAGAGCTTTCAGATCATCAAATGCAACCCTTAACCCAGCACTGCCAAGTCACCATTAAACCACATCCCTCAGCACCACATCTACAGGGCTTTGAAACCTCTCCAGGGATGGGGATGCCACCACCACCCTGGGCAGCCTGGGACAGTGCCTTACAACCCTTTTGGGGAAGACATTTTTCCTAATATCTAACCTAAACTTCTACTGGCAACCACTTCCCCTGGTAGACTACTCCATGGCCTGATGGACCCCAGATCTGTCATTCTTAAAATACAGTACCTGTTTTTAGGTACCTGTTTGGGATCTCTAATTATTGCAGATTTTGGGATCTGTAATTATAGTAATGTTGGGATCTCCAGTCACTGCAGTTCCAGGATCTCTAACTACTGGCCTTCTTAACAGTGTCTTTATAGTAGTTGTTATTTCAACCAGAGAAGGCACAGCTGGATTCTGTGTAACTCTGGCTTTCGGACAAATCATTTACTGTTAGCATCAAGCTAATGGAATAACATTTGTCTCTTTTGAGAGGTTTGAGACAGAGGGTAATTTGTGGTTTAAAAATCAGGTTATACACTTTGTACGAGAGTTACTGTATTGTTATACTATTTATCCAGTCCAGCTGAATATAAATAAAATGGTTAGTAAAACAATTTTGGCTTTGTGTTTTTATTGCTTTTGTCCCTTCTCTTCTAACAAAACCCCTGGAGATTTTCCACTTCAAACTGTATTTGAAGTGCGATATCCAAGGGGTCATTTTTCAGAGAAGATCATGACAACTCATCAATGTCTCCAGGCAATTGTACGAGGTAAGCAGTCAAGGTAAAGTTCAGAGCTGGCTGCTGTAGAAAGGGAAAAATTAACCTTTATCTAAATACAGAATTGCACCTCTGGGATTTTAAGAAAAACTCAAGCAACAAAGAAAAACTAAACCAAAGCAGGGGCTTCATCTTTTATTCTTTTAGTTTTACACCAGTTTTACACAGGGGGTTAGTTCAGCCACTCTGTGAAGTCAAAGCCAATTCTAATGATTTCACTCAAGATATTTCCTTTGATGGTCTTTGCTACTGAATCCAACAATCATTCACCAGAAAGGGGTATCTTGTGAAGAAAAATCTATCCTGAATTTACAGTATTTTTGCTTTTGTGCTGTGCTTCTTTAGGAGGAGGATCAGGAGTTCCCAAGGATAGAATCAAGACTTCGGTTTCCCTCTTTACTGCAATTAGCTACTAGTTTTGCACTGACTTTGATGAATATCTGGGTGTCCCCATAGCCTGGCTATAACTAATCCCGAAGGGACATTTTCTCATTGCTGAAAGCTTTCGGTCATCCTTTTCCCCAGGCTGACGTGGCTTTCCCCTAAGTATAGCTACACTCCTGCCTTGTGCTGGCATTTCTGCTTCAGTGTGTACCTCTTCCTGCTATGCCCACATACCCACTCCAGAAAAACTCCAATTTCCATGAAGAGAGCAGAGCTGCCCAGGCAAAATATCCCCTCCTCACCCTGTGGTTTGAGCGTAAAACAGGCCAGGGCTAATTTTCACCAGAGAATGATTGTAGATTGCAACTAAGTAAACTTTTGTCCATGTAGAACATTAATTTTTCTTTTAGCCTACATATTTATTCCCATAGCTCAGAAGCCCATGGAAATGTCTCTGGAGATCCACCTCATTCTCTAAACAGGGAGAATATCTTTCTGTTTACCAGATCTGAAAAAAAAGCCCCAAACAAATAGTTGTTTAAAAGTAGTGCATATGTACATGCTTCAAGTGATGTTGCCCATTATGGTAACATTTATTACTTCTAAGTCATGAGTTTTAAGCCCCGGATATGGTAATGAAATACAGTAATGATCTCCTTCAACCTTGTTAAACCCACCAACATCATTGTTGTATTTTCTGCACATCCTGGTTTGGGCTGGGATAGAGCTAATTTTCTTTTCCTCTTCATAGTTTCCTTCTTAGTAGCTAGAATAGTGCTGTGTTTTGGACTCAGTATGAGGAGAGTGCTGATAATACACTGATGTTTTCAGTTATTGCTAAGGAATCAAGGACTTTCCCATGTCTCATGTTTTGTTAGTGAGCACGTGCACAAGAAGCTGGGAGGAAGCATGGCCAGGACAGCTGACCCAAACTAGCCAAAGGGATATTCCATACCATAGAATGTCATGCCCAATATATAAACTCTGTGGAATTGGCCAGGAGGGGCCAATCACTGCTCACGGACTCATCGGGCAGTGTGATGTGAGCAATTGCATTGTGCATCACTTGTCCCTTCTTGGCTTTTATTTCTTTTTATTGTCTTCCTTTTCATGACTGTTATTATCATTATGATAATATTTTATTAATAATATTGCTGAATTTTATTTTTTGTTTTTTTTATTAAACTGTTCTTATCTCAACCCATGAGTTCTTTTCCATTCTCTCCTCATCCCACTAGGACAGGGGAAGGTGCGAGTGAGTGGCTGCATGGTGTTTAGTTGCTGGCTCAGGTTGATCCACAACACTGCATGCCTGGGTATTTAAAAGCAGTGATTTCTATTTAATGCAGAATATTGTATTTCATCAATATGTTTCCATCTTACTTCTGACTCCCAGTTTTTCTACCTGAAATAAATTTTCTGCTAACATGCCATCCAAGTTTTAATTTCACTTCTATGTCATCGTTTCACTGCTGTGGCAGAAAAAAAACCCCTCATGCTTGCATTTGTTTTGTCACCCAATAAAGCGGATTGTGCCATGTGCTGTAAAAGCAGAGGATGTTACATTCAAGTTGTCACATCCATAACACCCAGCTGTCACGATGCTAAATATTTACAAGTAGAAACTGCAAATATGCTGAATTAAAACAAAACAAAGCAAACCAAAGCCCACATTTTGTTTGATTTGGCTGTATCTGTCAGCTGAGAGAGAACAAAGAGTGCTGTGAGCAAGAAGTCTTGCTGGTGTGGTAGGCTCTAAACAAGAGCAGGGCTTTTTGTAAGAAAGTCAGCAATCTTGTAAAGACCATGTAGCACTGTGGGATTTGGAGTCTTACTGCACCGTGTATGTAAAAGGCTCCAGAGGTGCAGGGAAGCACAGCTGGATGGACAGCCAAGGTGTGTAAGTATTGGCTGCTGCGGAGTTGTCTCCAGCCTGCATCCTCATGGGTGAGGGACAGCACCAAACAGAAGATCTCAAGAGGTCTCTTCCAACCCCTACAATGCTTCGATTCTGTGACTCTCCCCAGAGAGATCTAGGTATAGGAGATTAAAAAGTTAGCTTGAATAATATATCAGCAAAAAAAAAAAAAAGAAGAAGCAGGGAAAAGAGAAGATGGCTTTTTGTCCTACTGTCTCAATAGATGTTTCCATGTTGTGCAGAGTGAAATGTACCCCCAGTACACCAGTGGGTAGAAAAACCAGAGCCATTCTTCACCTGTTATCTCTGTTCTATAAAGCAGTGTCCTATATATCTTTCCTGACTTGTACAGATAGAATTCTCATTTGAGATAGTGATACTAATGACTTGCCAGATTTTCATGCTTCTTTGCAATAGGAGGCAGGAGCATCATCTTCATTAGCACAATCTTACAAAAACAGAGAAAATGCAAATAAGAAGCAGAATGAGTGCTAAACCACTGGCAGCTCTTACACGTGCTTTCTCACTGAAGGCAAGCTTTCAAAACAGAAACCAGCAGCATAAAATACTTTAATAAAAGCCATCACTCTGCTTTATGTCCTCCAGAGAAGCATGCAAACACACATCTTTTATAACAGCTTTTCCTCCACTGTTTTGAGTATTTATTTCTTAATTCAGTTATACAAAGTGACAAATACTTGTCAGCATTATACAGCGTAGCAAATCCTATTTTATACATGCCCTTACGATGCATTGTGAGTTTTCTAACTTTCTTTCCTTCGCATTTGAATTAAGCATGGAAAGAGAACATTTCTCCACAGGGAAAATACAAAATGATCAAAACTTTTCATTCAGACAAAATTAAAACTCTGATTTTAAATGATAATGATATCAAAGACTTTCAAGGCACAAATTGTTTTCACAGGAAAAAAAAATGCAAACACAAGCCATATGAAATACTACAGTCAACTTTTCTGTCTTTTTTTTTTAGTCCTTTATTACTTTTAAAATTAAGGTTTGCTTATTGAAATCCTACGAAAAACAAAGAGACCATGAACAGAGCCCGGGCCTCACAGCTAATGCTTATAAAGCAGCTAATCTGTAATAACCACGCAGGTGAAAACTGAATACAGTTACTTGCTAAGGGCTGTGTGTGAAAACAGCACTAGTTTTGGTAACTCCACGTGAAAAGAGATCTATAGCTTATGAGCCATTAAACCTTTCTTTTCCTTATATTTGTCCATTGACTTTCAACTCTGCATTCTGTGGGGAAAACGCTTCATTTTTTAAAAAATTTATTTTCACCATTATACACAAGAATAGATGGCTAAATGTAGTCCCTGTCTTGTTAAAGAAAGGATATGTCACGTTGTGGTATATGTTAAGAAATGATGGCAAAAGTTAGAATTTTCAGTTTGTTTTTCCATACTCTACATAACACTGAGGATCCCTTAGGACATTTGAAGTCCCTCTGCATGATGTTTTACTCATCTTTTTCATTTATTGTTTTTTAATGCAGCCTATTTTTCCTGTATCTGGTACTATACCCTGCTCATTATGTTCCGTTACCATCTGCCAAAATGGCTCCGGCTGTTTGATTTCAGATTGCACCCTGAGCCATGCCTATGAGATAAATTAATTGCCTGCCCTTTCCAAATTCCAAAAGACTTCTCTCCCCCAGTCTCTGGGTTTGTTCTCAGCTAGAGGTATTAACCCTCCCACGGAAAATTTAACCTCCGTCACTAAAGTGGAATACAAATGAGCAATTAACCAAAGGCATGGACTTTTAGCACTGGTTTTCCACCACCGGATTCTCTAATGGGGCTTTGACTTGATGGTATATACGTCTTTATGCGGCGTGGAGCAGAATTTTAAGCTGAGTTGTAACAACTGGGAGCAATACGAGAGCTTTCTCCGAAAGTAAATGGCAGAGAAAACTACAAGCCACTTCCTGAAAGGCCATTAATGTCTGTCAGAAAAAGAAAGGTTATTTAATGCCAGAGGAATTGATACTGTCCTGTGGCCAGCCCAAATGCTTATCCCACTGCTGAGATAACCTTCTATTCTGTGAATTAATTTACGAATCGTCTCTGAAACCGGAAATCATCTCCAATTACTGTTTGTAGCTGGGCACCGGCAAAAGGTGTCTCGTTTAAGAAGCTGCTTATGAAGACAAAAGCTGGATAATTCTGAGTTAATCTTGGTTTTGATTTCTGGTTTGTTTGGGTTTTTTTTCTTATATTCCATCTAAAACACATTTTAATGTATTTTGGCTTTCTGGTGCTTCCTGAGGTATCACAGACACCACTTAGAAAACATCTCAGTGCATCTGAAGCGCCTCCAGCTTTTGGGAGCTTTTGGACACCCTATCAAAGGCTGGAGGCATTATTACTTCTCTTTTATTATTATTATTATATGTCTTATGAGGAGAGGCTGAGGGAGCTGGGATTATTTCTCCTGAAGAAGAGGAGTCTGATAGGAGACCTTATTGCTCTCTACCTGAAAGATGGTTGTAGTGAGGCTGATGTTGGCCTCTTCTCCCTAGTAACTAATGATGGAACAAGAGGAAATGGCCACAAGTTGCACCAGGGGAAGTTCAGATTAGATATTAGAAAGAATTTCTTTACTGAAAGAGTAAGCATTGGAACAGGCTGCCCAGGTAAGTGGTAGAGTCACCAGCCTTGGAGGTGTCCAAAAAATGTGTAGATGAGGTGTTTTGGAACATGGTCTAGTGGTCATGGAGATGTTGGGTAGAAGGTTGGGCTTGATGATTTTGGAGGCCTTTTCCAACCTTAACAGTTCCATGATTCTGTGATCTCTTGCAGATATCACATATCGCACACTCAGATACCTGTTGCGAACGTTTCAATCCTGTCTTTATCAAGGTGTCGAAAATTTCACAGCTCAAAATCTTCACCCTAATTCTCACAGCTAGGTGTGCCCATGCACAGTGCTGAGCACGATGCAAAATTAAAACCTGAGATTACACTTGAGGACAGGCCTGTGTCAAACAAGCAGTATCTGATTGGCAGTGCCAGACCATTTCAGAACTGTAAAGTGCTCCTGTGGTGGACTCAGTGATAACAATAAAACTTTATTAGTATCTGTACCCAGTATCAATACTTTTAAAGTGACATGTGCTGCCTGAGGCTGCCTGAGGCTGGTGTAGCTGAATTTGCACTGAAGCCATCCGCCAGCCCAGGCACCATGGCTCTTCATACCTCTGACTGACTGAACCTATGCCAAAGAAATTCCACACGGTAGCTGCATGCTCTGATAAAGAGAAGCTGTACATTTCTTGGCAAGCTACCAGGACTAAGATGCACATCGAGTAACCAACAGATAGAATAAGAAAGGGGAAAAGATGAGTCCTCAGAAATGTTCTTCACATTTAAAACCTTTTTCAAAGACTCCTGAAAGCAACAGGAGTTTGCCCCCATCATAACCTACGTGCGTCAATACAAATCACACTTGGATGGAATTGCCTGTGTTTCTATCAGGTTTTAATATCTGTTAGTGGAAACTATTAAACCCATGATGCTGTCTTTTCCTTCCTTTATATGCCCACCTGGGAAATATGGAGGATGTAAAACTCAGCGAAGATCAACTTTCCTCGGCAGAAATATTTTTATTATCCCTCTATTTCTTTATACACAGCACAAATGCTGAGGAAAACTAGTTCCATATAAAGAAACTAATTTGCCTCCTCATTGCTATATTCACAGGGATTGCATTTCAGCAGTCAGAAAGAAGTAAGGGGATATTAAAATCTTTGGATAAAGTGTCAACAATTACGTGAGTCTGGAAATATTGGCTATAAAGGGAGGAGGTCTCTCATGCTGTGTTCTTTGTGACTGTCCAAACAGCAATAGGCACGTATAATGCCTCTTGAGTACACACATGATCAAAATTCAGCAGCAAACCACCGTAGCATATTAGAGACCACTAGTCTCAATTAAGGACAATTAGCAGTGCCACTGTGCATATGAGTGAGACAGATTAGTGTAGCACTGGCAGAAAAAAAAAAAAGATTCAAAACAGGAAACAGAATATGGCTTTAACATCCTTAAGTGTTGTTTATGGCAATTCCATAAATGTTTTGCACTGTGTTTATCTGAAATTTATGATGTTCTGAAGCAAAAACGTGCCAAGAAGAAAAACTGAAGTACTGAGAGAGAAAAAAGGGAACTATACCAGCAAATACAGCCACTGATCTTTCTGCTTAACCAGTTTATTACAAAATCTACCTTCCCAGAAAACAGATAAGACCTGAGTGCAGCTATCAAAGCTAGAACACAGCTGTGTCTCCCACTTGTTTGGTGCACAATAAAAAGCCATGTAAAATTACTTCGGTAGTGAATTCAAATATTATGCCATTTAAAACCATTTTCTTTAGCAATGAGAACTTTAAAACCAGCAGGTTTACAGTGTCAGGTTGGGATGAGGGTTCAGGTTTAGAATTGTACAATCATGGAATACAATCGCAAGCCACCTGAAAGATCACCTAGTTCCAACCCTGCCTGTCATGCGCAGGGATACCTCCCACTAGACCAGGTCGCTCAAAGCCCCATCCAACCTGGCCTTGAACACATCCAGTGATGGAGCATCCACAGCTTCCCTAGGCAGCCTGTTCCAGTGTCTCACCACCCTCAGAAAGAAGAACTTCTCCCTAATTTCTAATCTAAATATCCCCTCTTCCAGTTTGAAGCCACTACCCCTTGTCCTATGACTACAAATCCTTGTAAAGAGTCCCTCCCCAGCTTTCTTGTAGGTCCCCTGCAGATAATAGAAGGCTGCAAGAAGGTCTTCCTGGAGCCTTCTCTGAGCTGAGCTGAGCGCCAGTTCTCTCATCCTGGCCTCATAGCAGGGTTCCAGCCCACGGACCAGTTTTGTGGATTCCTCTGGCCCTGCTCCAACAGGTCCCTGTCTGTCCTGTGCTGAGGACTCCAGAGCTGGACCCAACACTGCAGGGGCAGGTCTCACCAGAGTGGAATAAAGGGGCAAATTTAGATCAGAATTAGAAAAACTTAAGATTCAAGAGGAGAATTTCTTGCTCTATAGTTTGGGGGTTACTAGTCGGAAAGAATGTTTCATCTTTCTCAGACACTGTTTAAGGCTACTGCTAAGATTTGAGCTAGGGTCAAGAAAACTAAAGGATCAAGGGCTGAGTTTACTTCAGAATGTCGATAGCTGGAAGGCTGAGGAAGAGATTGGGTGTTACCTGGACCTGATACTGAATAGCTGATGTAAGAGAAGGAGCTGTATCCCATAGCAACTGTTCAGATTTTAGTTTGTATATGTTGTTCATGATAAAAAAGCAAAAGTTACACAAAGGATCTTAGTGTTTCATGTCCAGAAAGCTGTGAAGATTTGGAAGAGAGATGATGTTGCTTAAGCACAAAGAACTGTCCAGAGAAGGGCAATGGAGCTGGGAAAGGGTCTAGAGAACAAGTCTTGTGGCAGAGGGACCTGGGGTTGTTCAGCCTGGAGAAAAGGATGCTCAGGGGAGAGCCTCTCGCTCTTGACAGCTCCCTGAAAGGAGCAATAGGACAAGAGGAAACAGCCTCAAGTTGCACAGGGAGAGGTTTAGGTTGGATATGAGGAACAATTTCTTCCCTGCAAGGGTTGTCAAGGGCTGTCCCAGGCTGCCCAGGGCAGTGGTAGAGTCCCCATCCCTGGAGGGGTTTCAAAGCTATGAAGATTTGGTGCTGAGGGCCATGGGTTAGTGGTGACCTGGCAGTGCTGGAGGAGCAGTTGAACTTGATGATATTAAAGGTTGCTTCCAACCAAAATGATTCTGTAATTCTGATTAACGATTGTGCCCCAACTTAGCTTCTCTTCACATTTCCAGGGCTGAGAATAGGGTTAAGATACCATCTGGGCCCAAAATTGCCCTACTTTTTGAGGGGGTTGTAGTGCACTAGTCATAGACCAGAGTGAGATTTTGCTCGTATTCTTGGGAACAGAATTAAGACTCAAAACGGAGTCAAGAGCCAAGTAAATTTATTTGCTAGACAAAAAGTTTGCGAAGCAAAGAGAGAGAGAGAGGAAGGAAAGAAAGGAAGAAAAGGGTCAGTTGCAATAACTACCTCCACGGATCTGCAGCATCCTGTCAGTCCCATTTGTTTCCAAGTCCAGTGGGAGAACGTTCCGTCCCATGTTGGTGGTGCCTGCTCTTTTATTGGGTTGTCCTGTTGAATATTGGTAACTGTTTTGCTTAACCCACCAACCAGCTGGTGGTGGCACGCATGCCCAATACTGTCTCTGAGGGGTCTTGGGTGCTCTTCGGGGGTCACCGGACCCTTTGGTCTTCCAAGCCCTGGGTCTGGGCGCATGCGTAGGGATGAGGTTGCAGTTTTTGGAGTTACTATCTTTGAAACAGGAACTTCTAACTTGCAATCCAACCGTTGTCCAGGTTGTGGTGTGAAGTCTGTCCACGCCGGTGCAGCAATGGTGAGACATACACTACGCAGTCTGTCACCATCTCTGACAGGGTTGAGGAATGCTCCGGTTTTGTGCTTCATCGTGGCTTGCAGGGTAGGATTAAGGTTAGGCAAACAAGGGGTGATCCGGACAGATTCATCGTCGAATGTCACTGGGGAATTACGAAGAAAGCTGCTGCCTATCAGCTTTCAGGGGTTGCGTATTTACTGGTTATCTGTTTTTGTCTCCTGAAATCAACTTGCTGCTGTTTACTCCTGCCTGGGCCTACAGGGTCATGGAGACAGATGGGTCAATTGTTCCCAGGAGGCAGAAGCTCATTTTGGGGGTGAAGCAGTGCCCTCGGGATTTTTTATTTATTAATTTTTTAAGGTTGCTTAAATTTCAGTCTCTGTAATAAGCAGGCTTCTAAGGTACTGGAGCAGTAATGATGTGATCAGAATTAAATAATATTTATTTACCCATTACTAAATGGGTCAGAGCACTCTGGTGCTTCAAGTGGGGTTGAAAATGACCTTTTGTTTTTCCAAAATCCTGAATTCATTACTCAGCCCAAACTCCTGGAGACTACATGATCTATTCCTTTTTTAATAACTTGCCTTCTAGAAATACAAACCTTCTTTATAAAACTAGAGAAAAATATACTGGGGAACAGAATACATTTCCTCTAAACCACAGATTTAACACAGAAAATCCTACGTAGACTGTGAATTTCATGAAGGTGTGCCTAGGAGAACTGCAAGTAAAAAAAAATGATCCTTTATAAAGGTGTTTGCTTGAAAGCAGATCTGAAGCCTTCAGAAAATTCAGAAAAGCAGTGCTTTTGTCTCGTGGCAGACCAGACCCTCCATGGTATCAGTTGCTATTTCCACATCTGTACCTCTTACTCTGCTTTAATTGAATGTAAAGAAAGCAACGCTAAGGCAAAGCAACAGCGAGCTGTCGTTCAAGCAATTAGCAGAGGGAGACAAAGGGAGTCTCACAGAGACTCACCCAAGGTCATGGAGAGTCTCTCAGACATAGAGAGTCTTTGGCGGGAGATTAGAGTGCACAGCTTGTATATCTGACAACTGAGAGGATTACTTGTCACAACTCTGTGTTGTCTGTGTGGACAGAGTTGGGTAATTATTGCTAGACCACGATGCCTTTCTGACAGCTCATTGTTCTCAAAGCAGTTCCTTATCTGATGGCCTTTTCAGAGAGAGAGAGGTGGATGCTCCACCTGCAGCCTTTCCTGCTCCTGGTGCTTTTCACAGCTGTTGACTCTGTCTAATACCCGACTCACCTCAGCCAGCACCCCCTGACAGCCTCAGCCCAGGATGTTCTCAAGCAGGTCTCAAGCACAGCGTTAAGCCCTGTAAGTCACAAGTGACTTGACACCGGCGTGAGCGGGCAATAATTACGTGGAGTTTTCCCAGTGAAGGAATAGTTTTATCTGGGTGCATACACATGCACACCCACATGTCACTACGTTGTCATGGTTTTGTGTATCCAGGACACCCGGCATCATTCAGTTCAGCCATTTCAACAGCAGGGCTTTTCCTATGCAGAAAAAGCGGAATATCGTGTCATTGTCTGTCATTCCACTTTTGGACATTTTTCACAAAGGCATAAGGTCGTTCCCAACTACTTCCACCCCAGTCAAAAAAAAAAAAAAAAAAAAGATATGTTCTCCATCTTTCTTTGTCTGATGATGACCCTAAAATGTATCTGAGAGAGTCAAATGAGTCAGAATGGCCAAAAGCTCAGCTTTCATCCCTGGGGAAAAACTAAGTGGTGCTCAGCTGGGAACTTGTTCAAACTATTCTGGATCCATATGTTGTTTACACTTGTTTGATTCTATTAGATAGAGACCATGTCTCACCCAGCAGACATCGCACTCACTATTTTAATCTTGCTTAAAAATTGTACTTTTACATTATGCTCATTAATGACTACATTTTCTATGACACATATATTTTTACATGTATTTGAAGTGTCACCTTGGTTTCAGCAACAACGTGATGCATCATTTCTTCAGTAATCTGTAAATCAGTAATGTCAGCTTCACTTTTCGGCATGTCCCTTTGGGCCATTCCAATCTCATTCTGTAGGTGGCTCAAGTTTTGTGCCTCATCAGCATGTTCTTCATCTGAAGGGAGTAAAGCACTTCCCAATTCAGTATTTCATACTTGAAGAACTTTCCTCATCAGTTTCACAAGCGTAACAGCCTTGTTGAAAGGTCCCATTCAGCACTTAAGGTAGGCAGGCTTGGAGCTTTCCTACAAGCCCTTACATACAGTTAATTTGCAGCAGTGCTACCTCAGGAGTAGACTGTAGAGAAGCAGTGACTGAGTCTTCTCTCACTTCCCAATGCTCTACATGATAATACCGTATTTTGCCCCACGATGCTGCTGTGCCTGCACTTGATGAATGGGAGTGATGAAGTGATATGCCATCTATTCCATGCTCTTCCTGTGTGCCTGGAAGGCAAAGTCAGGGTCCTATCCTGGTTCATTCCTCATTTGCACTGCAATCTGTATAATGTCCAGATTGACCTCTGGATGAGTGACAGAGCTCGCTCACTCTTTTCTGTCAAAGCCCAGAAAGATAGTGACAATTTCACCCTACATTAAAAAGGCTGCAGGTAGAATCATTACCTAATAAAGGCCACAATCAATCTTCCTAGATGTCCTCCAAAACCAGCGGTAAGACACATGCCTACAGTATCTGGGTCATGACACTGTCTCAAGCACTTGTCCGTGACAGTTGGTGCTTCAGTGTTGACGCTCCCTGGTGTAACTTTAGTCCGTGATGGCCAGCACCATCCCAGACATCAGCCAGGTTTTGTCCAGCAGCAACAGCATGGTAGCAGTTTGGGGATGGTTACCGTGGTCTGAAGAATAGGAGGGTTAGTGTAAGTAGTTGCTCAGCAGAGCATTACTTACCTGCCTCATGACGTTTTGCCAGGTTCAGATAGATGAATGTGGGGATGGACCATCTCCCAGAGGGCAGAAGCTCCTGCCTTGAACAAGAGAGGACACATAATCTTGCAGGACTAAAATTAGCCTAGGTGAACACCTCCACTAATATTTTATCTGAACATCAGGCAGTGACAGATCTTTTCTCATAAGCCTGCTGTGGTGATGAACCAAAGGCAGCAAGTATTAAAAAAAAAAAAAAAAAAAAAATCCCTTTTTTTTTTTTTGCTAAGCTCTTTCATGTGGCATGTGACAAGTGGCTATTTCTGTTGCAGTGCTGTGTTTGGAGACTGTATTAAGTGCCCCATCAAGACTTCTGCATCATTGTCATCCATTTGTCTTCTAGCTATATGTTCACGAATTTGTCTTTCAGTTTGCTGGTAGCTTGTAGTGTGTCTGACACAAATGCTTTTATTGAAAGCCTTGTTATGTATTCCTTGAACTACTGCTACTGGGCACCAACAAACATCACTGACCATCTTCATTTTGCAGTGTATCTATCTCCCTCTTTCCTGTCTGCTCAACCAGTCTTTCATTCATTTATTATTGTATAGTTTATCTCCGTCTCATTTTGCCTCATTAGCTGCATGAATTCCTGTTTTCTTATTGATTGCTAACACATTTGAGAAGCAACATTTTCAGCAGATCTGTCTCAATCTCTCATTAACCACAAAGTCACCTTATATTATATTCAGCTACCTCACTTTGCAGAATCACTGCTTATGCAGAAATGAAGCTGCCAAGCCCAGGGGGCTGTGGGATTACAAGGATGTCTCCTTCCTGGCCCATCGCAGCCTGGCACAGGGCACCCTCACACCCAGGAGTTCCTCCTCCCCAAACCTGATGGACATGGCTACTGATGGCTCCCAGCCCTTCTTACCCACTTCTCTCCATTTTCCCAGGCTCATTCTTCTTCAACCTTGACTCCTCTCTTTCTCCATTGTAATTGCCACCCAGATAAACACCCCGCCCTTAACTACTTTCTCCCTATTAGTTCTGGTCTTGCATTATCTGCACCCAGACTTGGTATTTCTGATATTGTTACCAAAGTGAATGTGGCTTTACCAAGTGGTACTGATTGGTTACTGAGGCTCTGTCGGCAGCGCAAGGTTACATCCTCTAAGAGGATGTCCCCATCCCTCCCCTTCCATCATCTGTGAAGTTTGATTGTCTCTTACGTTACCCCCTGGTGCAATACAGCCATCCCTCCCAGCACTGTCTCTACCTTTTTCACCACCTCAATTTGTTATGTGCCATGTCCAGCAATTTTTCATGTCACGCCCAGTTGTTTCTCAGGATCTGCTCATCGAGGTAAACCTCAAGCCAGGGCCAAGTCACCTGCCTGCATACCTCAACTCTTGTGAGCTCTGGCAACTGCTCAAAGGGACAAGCTCAGCTTTACAGCATAGCTCCACAACATGTAACTTCTTACCTGTTTTTTTTAGTACTGATTTTTTAAATTGCATTATTGTCTAAATCCTGGAATGAGTGTCTAAGTTTGTCCGGTGATTAACAGCACCCCCCACACTTCCATAGGAAGCTGTGCAGATCATTATTGCCTCTGCAGGCTGTGCTGTGCATGATCTCCACTTTCCTGATGTCTCTGCAGCATCTGACCCTTGGGGATGCCAGGCCATTACTTGCCTTCACCTGTCAGATTTGTTTGCGCCATGAGATGCACAGCAAGTGAAAGATTCAGTTCATACCCAACACCAACTAACAAAATTGTCACCAGTAAGAGTCCTGGTAAGGGACAAACAGACTTTTTATATCTCGCTGCAGCTCCAGGAGCATTGCAAAGCTGTGAGATGGTCAGCAGGGCTGTTCCACAGCCGCCTCTCTGTTCCAGAAATGATTAGAAGGAGCATGCAAGCTCACCACACTTGGAATGCTGTAACAGCTGCTCATATTTCCCTACGGTATGTCAGGGTATGTCAGAAATGCCTTCAAATCTAATACAGAGGCTTCTTCTAAACAGAAAAATTCAGGAAAGGCCACCTTTGCTCGCACACAGTATCGGGCAGTGCCTAGGTAATTCTGTTCACATTCTGCCAGCTTGCCTTCAGAGCTCTGCGTGGAGCATCTCAAAGTTAATATTTCACTGAAGGGCCAAATACCTGTATTAACCTGTCTCTGTAACAGGCTTCAGTTTCATCGTTAGAGTTTCTACCATTTTCCTGATTCATGATAATAGGGCTGAGGAAATGTCACCGAGCTAATTCATCTGCATTGTACAGCTTCTTAGGACCAGATTTCTTCCTCGCTGCTGCTGCCACGTTGTTTTACAACAGCCTCCTGCCACGTAAGAAATAGATGCTTTTCATTTCCTGTGCTGTCTAAGAAAAAAAGAAAATCCAGAAGTCGTTTAGTGAATGCATTTTAACCCACCACGGTCAGAAGTAGTTATTGTTATTGTTAAACTTCTTGGACAGTAGCACTAGCTTCTAATTTTAGAAAAATAAGAGTCATTATCTGGGCTCACCAAACTCAGTTCCTACAGGAGTAAGTCTGATAAACGGCTTCAAACTCTCTGTTCTTATTGCTTGCGGGCACACGGTTTGGAAAGAAATGATATATAACATTGCAGGAAAAATGTATGGATGTAATATATAGGCACATGCATATATATATTTAAGTATAAATAGGTACATAAATAAAAATATGCATAAATATATACAGAAGTGTATTCACACATAGGCAGAAAATACATGTTCAGCATAACCTAACCATTGAACTCAACAGCACGGTAGCTCCTTTCACATCCGTGGAATCACTGTATTCATGGACCTGATCCTGTGAGTTCTGTCAGATCACTGCATTTTTATGAGGTAAAGAATGGTCCTTACACATTAAACATTTATTAACACACACATGCACAAAGTCCACATACAGTATATGCAGATACAGCCACATGCCCATTACCCTCCAGAAGGAAACAAGTCTTTTCTATTTCAAACAAATACAAGTACATAAAATAGGTTGCAGAAGTAAAGAGAATGAGTCAATATTTAAACAAGCATCAGGATTTGTTGTGGGATCTGACTTCAGGCCTCATAAATACTGCATTATTCAGGGGGATGTGCACTCTGCAGTTCACAAACAAAGAGTGGGTACTGCAAAGCATGAGATCTGGCCTTCTTTTGCTCACTGCTTTATCTTTCCTATTAGACTGTATTTTTTTAATACATTGACACGTACCAAAATTCTAAATAAAGAAAAGACAACCAGCAGGCATGTCTGTCTTTGCTTTTTTTCTCTGTCCTACATACCTCAGCTAGTCTTATCGTCCCTTGCTTTTGTCCTCTCTAAAGCTTTTCATCATATAAGCTTCCTCCAGCAAATTCAACAGTTATTGTTCTGTCTATAGCCTTCATCGCATCATCCTGTCAGAAATGTGTGACAAGTCCTTTCCGTACCACGCTTCCTCTGCAGCCCTGGGTAATCTCTATACAAATAACAAACTACACATCCACCCTTCTACGGTCTGTAATAATTAGCATTATTTGGCCTCTGAGAACTGTCCTGCAAAATCTACGCACATCTTTACATGTATTCCCCTTAATAAATCTTACCGGACGCAACACGCATAAAAGCAATTTTAAAAAGAAGACAAAGTGCTAATGCTCAAGGTGAATATTGATTAATTCGAGAGGATATTAAACCTGTTTATGGTAATAACACTTAACAGCCTGCATTTTTCCCAAAAACTTAGCATTGCATATCTTAATGAAAATACTGTTTGTGTGCTCGTTGAATGTGTTGCTGCTCCAAACCCAATGTAATTCAGAGCTGGACATGTCTCTGATACAACAGAGCTGGTCTTGCCTAACACAAATCTGAGCACCACTGTGGGTTAAAGAAAAGGATCATTGGAACTCTTAATCTTTTTAGTAGCTTGGTGGATTTTCTTGATATGGAAACTAAGGAAGAAGAAAAGAAATGTGCTTCCTGCAGAAATGTTAAAGCTGATTTTGATCATATGTTCCATCCCCAGCAATTGCTTGAATGTGATGAGGAACCGTCAACCATCCAGTCACTATCTCAAGCCTTCCATTTTCCTCTTTGTGAAACAGAGACAGCAGCAGACATCTTTGTAAAAAAAAAAAATAAATCCATAAATAAATCCATAAATATTTAACACTTTTTTTTTTTTTTTTTAGGAAATATGCTAGTGCCAGAGTTTTTCAGTTTCCACAATGATCTCTCATGAGCATCAGCTGAATTCTACCTTTTTAGCAATATTTGGAGAGCAGTCCTTCCTGAGATGAGTGTGTTCTTAACTCTCCATTGGCTCTCTGGGTGACATCTCATCTAAACAGTTAAGACCTAAAAAGGAAGATATATGCCCAAGGGGTTGTCGTTAAAAAAATATTTTAATATAAAGAAAAGAAAGTCCACCTGCCTATCCTTCCCCTGATGTCTGAATCCACACTATCATTTTTATTTTTTAAGAAAACTGTTCCCAAGGCAAATAAATCTGATTTCTATTTCATGTCACAGCCTGGAAACAATTCACTTTGATGTTTTTCAGTTGATAGTTCTCTTCTTTAGTCAGTATATAGGGAATCATGTGCCATTATAGGACAGAAAACCCCTGAAGTTCTTCAAATCAGCCCTTAAATGATCTATCAATGTAATATAGGAAGTAATATATGATACCCAGGCACTTTTTGCCATGAAAACATCAAAACCCTGGAAACAATATCAGAGAATTTTTACTAAAACACTTTTGTCACAAGAATAAAAACAGAGCCCCCAAGAAACCTTCAGCCAAAATGATTTTGATGGAAGATAGGTTGAAAATTGATCTTAAGATCAGCAAAGGAAATGAGCTAAGAATTGGGAAGAATTACACTCTGTGTCTCTTACCAGTGACTACAACTATTGACTGGGAAAGAAATCAACCACCACAATTACATGTAGTAACCTCACACATCATGGGTGAAGTGGAGAAATAGGTTTAAAATGCTTGTGAGAGGCAGTCTACTGAGGAAAAATGATGCTGGGATATACAAGTTTTGCTGATAAGACTTTCACATGTGTTTCTCAGAACATCTAAGAAAGGAAGCAGAAATAACAGCCACAATAAGGAGAAGTCATAATACTCTATATGCCAAGAAAGGTGGTGTAGCCACTGTGATATTCTCCTCCTTTTAGGAGGTGAAGATTCCCTAAAATATTTCCATTTCAAGTGCATCTAAGAAAGGAGCTGGTTTGTTTTCAACAGAGTCTAGGGCAAAAGTCCCATGGGAAAGAAAGTTCTCTTCAATTAAGCATTATTCAGTGACACAGAATCACAGAATCACAGAATGGTGGGGGTAGGAAGGGACCTCTGGAGGATCTCATCCAATCCCCTGGTCCATCAGCATCACCCAGAGCAGGGAGCCCAGGATCACAGTGTCCAAGTGGGTTTGGAATCTCTCCAGAGAAGGAGACTCCACAGCCTCTCTGGGCAGCCTGGGCCAGGCTCTGTCACTCTCACAGTGAAGAATTTTTTTGCTCATGTTGAGGTGGAACTTCCTGTGTTTCACCTTCCTACCATTACCTCTTGTCCTGTCACAGGGCACAACTGAAAAGAGACTGGCCCCTTCCACTTGACACCCACAACAGTTTCACTTATATTTGCATGCCCCTTAATTCTCACTCATGAGCTTTCAACATGGTCTTCATCCCCTCCACCCCGCCACCCCAAAAGATCCAGAGTCATTGAATGTTTAGAGCTGTGTAAGACTTCTCCTAGAGGAGGCTTGAGTTGCAGCGCAGTGTGATTGAAAAGTAACCTAGCTAAAAGCCTGATTCTGCTTTTTAAGTTTCCATGACTAAATGGAAGAGTTTGGGCAGCCTGCTCAGAGGTTCTGGTCTCCATCTCAGGTAGCTGGAGTCATTTGGCATCATGGGAACAAATAGACCTTACTTACTGCAGATATCTTTGACCACACGTGGAAGAACTGATTAAGACAGACAGTCCAAGCCTGTATGAAGGAGAAGGAGGATGGAAATCGCATACATAGCAAACACCAATCAGGTGAATCTCCTCATGCTAAATGGTGAATATTTTCTCTTAAGCTACAGTTTCCCCTGCTACAACACCATGTGCTGGGCACATCAAGATTAACTCAAGCATGTTTTATGTATTTTGTTTGCTTGTTTTCAGTGTGATGTGTGTGTGGGAAGGACAAACCGAAGATGAGTTTTTATAAAATTTAAAATGATGGAATACATTCTTTAGATTTAAACTTTAAATTTAAGCAGTACGGTGGTGTTGCAGTCAAGGAATCTTTTCTCTTAAAGTGTTAAAGAACTGTGTTTGGACTTGCACCTTTTTCCTTGGTCCTTCCTAATTTCACCAGGAAGGCAGAGCTGCAGCTTCAACCAGTTTTTCTTCACAGAAAGCCCAGTACAGAAAGCAGTTTTTCCTATCATCAAACTAGAAGGCAACTGGAATTTCTCCAGCCATCCTCCTGCTACTCTTCAGTAGCTCCACAGGCAAATCCTGAGCATTCAGGAAGACAACATAGTTCTACCCTCTCCTATCCAACTTGCCAACACTCCTGAGAAACATAAGGCTGCTTTCCATTTGCCAGCAGTGTAATCTGCTGCACAAAAGCCACACAAACAAGAAATCAAAACTCTGCCATAAGTGGTCAGGTTGTTCACAATCCCCAACAATTGTTACTCTGTCCTGCTAGGCACTAAGGCCATGGGCACAAAGCCTGGCTCTGCAGCAGCCTCCTTAAACTGGCGTTGCCTGCAAATCTAGAGTTCCAGACTTTGAATTTCAGTCAGCATATAGCATACAGATTGGTCAAGATTCTGTAAACTCAGGCATACAAATCAACGTCTGAACCAACAGCTAACATGCAAATCATTTGATGTCTTCAACACATTGGCTATGAAATCACTTCCTTCTATCAAAATTGTTTGGGACCTTTAAGGGTCTTCTTCTGTAAAACCCTGACTAACAGTCCCAAAATGTAACTGAAAAAGTGTAGCACGTGAAATTTGAAGGTTTGTCTCATGTTTAGCTAAGGTAAACCTCCAGAAGCTAAACTTTTTTTCTAGTTTTAGTTTGTAAATAGCAATAAAGGATGAGTTTATGTAGGAATAGTCCACAAACCTGTCTGTTAATCTTTCTTTAATTAAGCAAAAGGCTAGATTTATAGGAAAAAAAGCAGAACTATACAGTTCTTTTTTGCCTATATGTTTTGGCTTTCTGGCACAGAAAGAAACAAATATAGTGGACACTACTATCCATGGTTGGGAGGAGTGTGTGTGGAGGGGGAAGTGCAGTTTCTCAAAAATCTCATTTTATTTTTTGGCAGATCCTTTTAACACCTGAGGTAAAAGTAGATTAGAACAAGCTCTGCATCAATGTAGAGGTTAAGGTGGTAAAAGATTTTTTTTATTATTATTATTATGAAAGACATTTCCTGAGCTATCTAATTTAAAGAAGTTATCTATTCCACAGAGGTAATATTGTTCTTAAACAGGAACCCAGATTTTAGATAAAAATTTGCTTCATATCCCAAAGTCAGAACTGACTTTTCTATGGCAAATGGGAAATACTGCTTAAAACCACTCCTTTTTTTTTTGGAGCATCCTGGAATGCAGATATTATAATTTTACTAATTATATCCAGAAGGGGTTGTATGTTTGGATACAATAGGGTAAAGCATGGAACAAATTCCTTCAGCTAGGACTAAATAGCATTATTGGTTGTTTCCTTGGTAATATTTATCAAAACCCACAAAAATACCTCTACTGGTGAAGGAAACATCAAGAGTTGATTGATTTCAGTCTTTTTTCTCTTTTAAATTCTTCTCTCACGTTGCTTTTCCTTGTACTACCCAACAATTTGTTCATACAGTAAGCTTAGAGCTTCCTTTCTGCCTTTTAAAAAAATTTTCTTTCTTCCCCCCCAAAGCTACTCTAAACCAACAAACTTGTGAACTCTTTCGCATAACATGTGCCTTTATTTCAGCTTTAACACCTATTAATATGCATCCTGAATACGGATTGGCATGATGGAGTTTATCGTGCCCCAAAACAGCAGCTCACAGGTCTAAAAACCCTGTACCTTGGATTTTCTTCATGCCAGCATATTAGAAATCGGATGGAACAAAACCCAACAAACCCTCTTCAATTTGTCCTTGAAGCATCACAGAGAGAGCTACTTCATGAAAGGAACAGAGGTATTTTTCCCGTAACTGTCAATAAGCCCATGTCACTTGATGTAAGGATCTGATGCACTTTAATCCTTAAGGTTATTCACTGTATTTCAATTTACTAAGGCACTTACACTCTCTCTCCGTGCCTCTTGGGCTGTCATACACATTAGCATGCTTATAAATGCAAGTGGGCATACCTAGCTGACCCACTGTGACCAAAAAAATAATCTTCCATTTTAGTTTTAGGCTATGTTAAATGTTTCATAGACATCGTCATAAATACACAGCGCGCTGAAGTGGCCACAGCCACCAAATTCATAATTGGATGTCTCATCTTTTGTGCTAATGTTAAAGTTTAGCCCTTCATTTGGTGGCATAAGAAGGTATGGTATTTTCATTATGCATTTCTCCAAATTGCTCAATGTCAAATTGAAAATGTCTACTTGAAAAAGTATGAGAAATTGGCCAGTTAAAGCTTTTCAAAGGTAAAGTTTTGTTTGTTTATGAAACCTTAATTACCAAGTGAGAGGGATGATGTAAGTATAATGGCTGGATAAGACTGGTGATTACCCCAAGACATATGACAATGAAAATAAAAGAGGGCTTTGAATTAAGATGACCTAATTTTATTTCCTTTCTCCCACTGACTGGCTTTAATGACTTCGAAGGACAATGCTGTTCTGCATGGCCACATCAGTATTGCATCCCCTTCAGAGATGCGAGTCCTCCTCTGCATTTTTTGTGAAATATGGTGAAATTAATATGACTGAAATTGAGTTTGTAAAACAGTCTGGCAATCATGAAAGCAAGCCTAGTTTTGATACAGCCAATAGACTTGCTGCCATTCATTTTTGTTATATTAGGTGGAAAGAAAAAAGCGAATTCCCAGATAACATTTACTAGCTAATCTAAGGCCTAGGTGTCCTTACCATTTGTTTAACCTCTTTACAGGTGTTTGATGGAATGTGGACAGATAATTGAGTGCAGGATCAAGTCTTATTCCTGGAATGGCTTTTAGGGCTACAGAGGTAAATTTTCTCAGTCTGATAACATCAAGAAAGCTTTAAGTAAATGGAACATCTTGTATTGTGGTCAAAGAGATATGAAACATAGCATGGTAGTAACCAGGGCAGTCTGACTATCAAGAAATATGCCAAAGAAAGCCAATAGCGTTTTCATTTAAAAAAATATATAAGAAAAATACTACTGCAATCAGATTTCAGAAAGGGACAATTTATTCTGCTTTTTAAATCCATAAAACTGCACGCAGTAATAAAATGTTTTCAATCCAGTAGCACCTAGTCACTATTTCCCTTTCCCTGCACATACAATGTACTCGTTGTCTGCTTCAGTTCTGTTGAAGGTGATAATCACTTGCTGCCAAACCAGAAGGAAAAGCAAACCGTTATTATTCTCATGGCAGTAACAGGGTTTTTTGCAATGAAGGAGTGTGTGCACTCCAATTATTTGACTTCCTGTCAGAAAACTGGATGTTACTATGTTTGTTTTCTGCTTTCCAGTCAACGTGCTTACAGCACTGCATTTTCTAATCTTTCTGGTGCACAGGCCGATATTGCAGCACCACAGTATAGTCTGTTACCTTCTGTCACATCTGCTTAGATCTAAAGTAACATGTATATACTACGACACAACCTAATGAAACACAGCACATCGGCAACAGAAAGTCATGCTCTTTCTTGGCCTTGGGGACAAGTGTAGAAACTGAAATTCCAGTACAAAAGAGATTGCAGGCAATAGTGCATTTGTTTACTGGATTCAGTGATTAAATGAAAATATTCTACTTTCAGTAATGAAAAAAAAGTTGGTAATATTTAAGGAAAACATTTGCTACAATGTATGATTTCAACATAAGGTTTTTTTCTCATTGCCTATTTTGCAAATGTTAATGGGAAAGTCATAAATGAACAGAGGGCCAATCTAAGACATTTCTACTGCTTATTAGAAACCAATTCAATATATGATTAAACAGTGTACAAGCCTTGTTCTAACCCTATTCAGGAAGTGAATTTTATTCTGTAGAAATAATTTTTCTGTAGAAAGATCATATATAGAAAGCATGTCATGACAGATTTATCAACAAATTTAATTAAACTAAAAGCTAGAATGTCTGCACTAGCAAAATTGTATAAGAGAAATTGCTTCATGAAATTAATGATAATGTATTATGTCTACTGATGATCCAGCCTTCTGGTTCCAGTTAAGATTTAAAGAGAGAAAAAAAACCCCAAACAAAACAAATTAGAAACCTTTGTCAAAACACGAAAGAATATGACCCTTTAAGACTTAACATGAACTGAAGGCTCATGAATATCTTGCTAAAAAGAAAGTGTGAGGTGTTTATTGCTGGTAGAGGATAATGGATGGGTCTATTCAGGAAATTGTTACTTCAGTGAGGTGGGGGGGGGGGGGGGGGGGGGGGGCTTTCCCAACAACCAAAAGGCAACAGCTTCTTTGTGG
>WTSP01010478.1:4740-19187 GCA_025331215.1 Actenoides lindsayi
AGAAAGGAAGAAAGGAAGAAAGAAAGAAAGAAAGAAAGAAAGAAAGAAAGAAAGAAAGAAAGAAAGAAAGAAAGAAAAGAAAAGAAAAAACAAATCAGTTTTATTTTATACTGATTGGTTTTACTTCTTATCTTCCCCAAAATATCAAGGATACAACCTAAACTAGCATAAAGTTTTTCAATGATATTAACTGAGCAAATCTGATGTAAATAACTGAGCCAGGAAAGCTCATTCTAGAGGATGAGAATCAAACTGGCTCATTGGTAGCTTACCTATCACCTCTGGCTGCCTGTAGACCCCTACAACCCAGTTACACATGCAGCAGCTCTCAAGGAGAGGCCAGGACTACTGATACTTGAAGTTCATTCCTTCTACAACCACCACAAAGACCCAGGTGCCAGCTGGAACTGGAATCCCCTATTATCTCATTTCACATGTGGGGAGCTGAAGCGAAGGGCAAGTGGGGTTTCTACTAAATCAAACGTTTGGAAAATCAGAAATACTGTCCCTCACAGATTCTTACCAGAGAGCTAAAAAAGAATTTAAAACAAATAGTGAGAGGTTAGTTTGCAAGCAATAGATACTCCGGAGGAGCTACATTCGTACATTTCAGAGGCGACTAAACATTCTGAAAAACATTTAGCTGGTTTTGTGTTGGAAAAAGGTAAAGAATGACAAGCAGAAAAGAGAGGCAAGAGCTCCCTCTCCTCTCCTCTTTCGTCTTTCCTAGGAAATGCAATTTCCTTTACACAACTTGGGATACATCGACCAAAACCAGAGACTACTCCTTTTGAAACAGAAGCCTGTGGCTAATGAACCCAAGTGATTTTGGCTGAAATAGACATATTTACAAATAAATAAACAACTGCCCACCAATGTCCCATCCCTGAAACCAAGAGAAACACTCCTAATCTGAATACTGAAATATCTAACTTTTTTTTTTCCCCCCAAAAAAACTTCTTAAGACAGCCTTGTTTGAGAAAGAGAATTCAAGACATCAGTTTTTTTGATCTGGGAAAAATATTTCTTCAGCTTTGACAATCTGGGAAAACTCTAGCTGTTTCAGTAAGCACAAGATGAAAATGAAAACATAACCCCGAAACAAACAATCTCATTTTTAGCCTTTCACATATTCTCAGTGCTTGAATTTCTCCTATCAAGAGTAGAACAGCCTTGAGAGGATGAGCAGCAGTGTCTGAAACCATGGAAACTGTAGTTTGCCTGTTTTTCTTAAGTGTTGGGCAACAGGCCCTGTCTGAAATCTAGTTACCACAAGGTTTTGCAATTAGAGAAGTCAAGTATGAATGCAGCAAGTTAGGGAACAAAAATAACCACATTTCATACTTCATCCTAAGAATTTCTGAGTTATTACAAAAGCCTTTTTTCAAAACCACACTTTGAGACTAAAATTACCGAGTTACCTGATTTTCTGACCAAGAGTGCTTGCAATTTAAAGAAAAGCAGGATAAAGATTGGCACTGATGTGACACAGGTACTTTGCAAGACAGAATTTATTTACCTTCTTTTTTGGTGTATGAGGTCTTATTTGAAATAAAACTTTTATTGAGACATTATACAACAAGAATCCAGCTCTGTAGTTTGCATGAACAAAGACATGTGCAGACTGATGGACAAAGCCTTTCAAGGCAAAATCCTTCATGAATGTTGACTAGAATTTACTCTGACACCCATGCAGAAACTGGTTAGATGTTCAGAATGGAGTACCACAGAAAATATAGCAACTATCAGACAACTACTGCAACAACCTATGCTTTTGGTTGTCAAAATTGCAAATAAATTCTCCATTATTTTTTGCCCTGTCCTTCAACTTTGTACTTCGAATTTTACAGAAGAGAGGACAGAAAGGGTAGAAAAGATCAGTTATGACCTTCAAAGTACTACGGTTTGTTACAGAGATTCTTCTGCCCCTCTTTGTACCCTCTAACATGCAGCACCTGGTTGATTCAGCTACAGAAACCAGAGAAGGAATTCTAGTTTCTGCTGCAACCACAGACCTGAAGCTCCTTCTTCAGAGGCATAAAGACTTTGCTATGATATCTATACAAGACTCACCAGTGTAAGTGTGGTGATGTCACACTGAACAATTTCATCTCTTTGCATCTATTTCTTCATACTTTGCAGCTTTTTTCATGTAAGAACTGTTCTGTTGTTTCTGATTGTACCTGAAACTTATTAGTCTGTCATAGACCCAGTAAGCACTGCATTGTAAAAAGAACAGATAGCAGGAGGAAAAGATCAGCTGGCCACTTCTAATACCCCATGACTCTGTTAATGCTTTGAAACTCATGTCTTTGCAAATAGTACTGCAGTTTCTTTCCCTCTCAAGAACAGGAGATACACAGATGTGTAATTTGCTGACCCACTAGATGCGATGTGTAAGTCCATAAAAAGAAAACTGGTAAACTGTGTACCCAAAACTACAAGGCAGCAGAGTATCATTACGGCCTTTCTCTCATGGCTGAGAGTCACACAAGAAGGTAGCTGCTCCCATCAGTGAGCCCCAAGACCAAGTATCGAACCTTGCATTTCCAGTACTATAGAAAGTCTTTTATGGATAAGTTTTACTAATCCCTAAGTAAATTTATAGCAAAAGAAGAAAACTATATTTGAGGTTTATGAATATGAAGTTAATGCTTCACTAAAGACAAAAGCCAGAAGAACAAAGCTGCCATTTTGCTGAAATACAAATGAATAAAGAAGGCTTTTTAAGAAGCTCTGCATGAGTGGGATTATAAGCATTACAAATTTGAAGGTTTACTTTGAACCACGGTGAAGCTCAACAGGAAGCAGATCTACTGAAGAGAAAAAAGTACACAAGCCAAACACAAACATAACCACCACATTTATTCCTAAAACCATTTATTTTTATAACATGTGCATGTCAATTGTGCTTATCTGAATAAAAGCTTACACATAACTTAAAAATTTATGAAGACTGTATTACTACATTAGTGCCGGATAAAGGAATTCTTGGATTCCCTAATTTGTTCATGTCATTCTGCTAGTACAGGGGTGATTGCCATTAAATCTTAGCACAGACACCCCTTTTTGTCAGGTAGAAACATACTGGAAAAATATGCATCTGAAGACTAGGAAAACCAGGTTTGAACTGATGTATGAGGAACTGGTTTTCAGACCATAGTGAGTGAGAGCAACAAAGAAGCATTTATACTGCTGCCCCTTCAGATGCAGCAATGATATAGGGTATTTCCTTTCATATGTTTACCTCAGAGTTAGCTTAATAGACCTTTTGGTCTGCTGGAATGAATAGGTTGCAATTTAGTAAAGATGTTCACTTAAATTCCTCAGCTGACCAGATCTTCAGTGCAAAACTTTGGAATTTTGAATTTTACTTCCCCAAACCCTAACAGAGGAGGTGAAGTACATGCTTGGTTTCTCTTTTGTTTTAAATAAAGCAACATCTTCAGGAGGAAAACTGTTCACAAGCTCAAAATATCAGCAAAGATCCAGGAACAACGAGAGAGACTTGCATTCAGACACTGACCTACTTCCTATTATAGCTTTCCTCATAGCTGAAGAACACACAGTGTTTCTTTAGTAAAACTGAAATGCTGTGGCATATGCTTCTGTAGACAAATAGAACGCTGACAGGCAATGCAGTAAACTGAGCCACACCACTTCTTCCTCAGTGAAAGCACTTTAAACATCGTATTACATTATTCACTGGGATAATGACCGAATTTTTTTTTTTTAAATGGGACAGAAAGTCAATTATTCTACATGTTCACCATCACAAGACAAGAGTGTGAGATCAATGTATTTTATAAATACTTTAGCAAAAAAAAACCCCAGACAAACAAGAGAATTAAGTTTGTAGTTTCTTGACACTTTCCAGACCTGTTAATGTATGTACTGTAACTCACAAAGGCTATTTATAGAGGTGAGCTTCTGCACAGCATTCTTAGAAAATCATTATTAACCCTCAGATACCACGTTTGTTGAAGCCCTGAGGACGTGTTACACTTAATAATTGGTGTGAAATTTGAATTTCAACAGTGTTTTTTATTACCCAGACATAAAATGCTGGTTGACATTTTGTGATTAAGATGAAACACTAAGTATTATTTGATTAAAATCAACAAAAGAGCAATAAAAGCTACCAGCCCTAGACACCCCAGTGTTAAACACAACACATCTCCCAGTCACTGGGATGTGCAGCAGGCATAATTGTTGAGAAACCTGCACAGCATGGCTGTGACTTGCAAACATGCAAATTTAAAAGATCAGGATTTATTTGGAAGCAAAGCAGTACAAGTTTAATGTGAAATACCTTCTTCTTCATTTTGGAAATGAACACAATTGCTAGCATTCATTGTCTCAATTTTGATTTGAAAAAAAATAAATGTTTAGGTGTTTTTTTTTGTAAAGCTGAGCATACCTTAGTTGTGATATAAAAAATAACACAAATTCTATGGAGATTCATTTGTCAGTTTATCCTAATTATTACAGTAAAACAGATTTATTATTTTGTTGCCGATATACAACACATTAAATCTACTTGCAGTTGCTAAACTTAGGATCACCTGTAGATGGGAAAATGCCTAAAAATTAAATGATTCCAGCATATGTTACCAAATCTCTTTAAATAACTAAAATGTATATTCATTGGTTTTAAGCTCTTTCTGTGGATAACCTTAAAGAGATTAATTAATAAAATATATACATAACGTTTAGGGGTGCAACTATTAAATCTAATTAAAGCAACCTTACCAACAGTTTCTTTCTGCAAATTTAAAGTTAGATAGAGCATAGTTAAATGGATTTAGTAAAGAAACATGATGGAATGGGGTTTCTTGTTAGCCTTCTGAAAATATTCTGTGCCAAATATTTTTGATAGATACTTAAATTTCACTGGGAATGCTTTTATAGTACGGTAAAAACACTGCCTAAATAGTACAGAATATCTAGGAAATTTTGTTGAATATTTTAACAGTTCATAAAAATCTGCAATAGCATTTTCAGCTGTACCTTGCTAAACGTACACTTAGTCTTACAATATTAAAAAACAAAAGGTAGTACTGAATTCTAATAAATGTCCTCAATAATTAAGACAGATGAAAGAGTGCCTTTGAAAACAGTTTAAGTAATGAAAAAGACTAAAAGAATGTTTATGCAAAAAATGAATTAAAATATTATTCAAATTCTTGAATATAACAATATTCCAACAACTGCTGAAAGATATTCCAACAATAATGAGCACAGTATATTTTCTGCCATGTGAACATTCCTCTCTTAATGATGAAGCTACACACAAGGTTCTTTTGCTAAGGTTACCACAAGATCTCTGAGTGGATTACTGATGTATTAACTTTCTCATACAGAAGCAGAAGTAGAACCCAAGTATGAAAATCTGTCACAAGAGCATATGAAATCCCAGACTATATTAGTGATTCTATGCTCTGATAGCAATAATTAAAAGTGAGAATAGCAGAACCTACTGCTTGATCAGCACAGGTGATGAGTTATAATTAGAGAAGTATACTTAAAAAGCATTGGTGACAATGACTAGGTAATTTGTAGTTATATTCTCAGAGCTTAATTAATAACTTCAACTTCAGCCATGCCTGCTTCAGTATTTGCTAGCTGCAACCATTATATGATAAGGTTTGGGAGAGGGGAGCAGGCAGCTTGCACCAGTAAAATCTAGCCCCCATTGAGACTATGACAACACATGCTGGATCAAGTCCGATTTTGCACACTAGGGTTTAGCCCAGAACAAATAGCCCTGGCTTAGCTGGCTATAAACATGCAAACTGAATCCCAAAGTAGGCAGGCCCAAATATACCACTAATGTATTTGTTGCAATATAGTGGTATTTTAAAAAGCTGCACCTAAACATATCCATAAAAAAGGAAGAAAGACTCTGATTTAGAAATTCAGTGTAGCTGTATAAATCACAAGTTAATAGAAGCAAATAATTCAGCCCTCTTACATTCAGAAGCATTTAAAAAGGTGAAAATATAACCTGTGTGGGAAATATTTAGTTCAGTTTAGTTCTAAAGACACCCAGAGGAAAACTGATGATAAAAAGCAAGCGCAAGTTTTAAGTGAGTAGATACAGATTTCACCAGAGAAACAGATTCAGTATGTGCAAATATTGTAGGTGGTTGTAGGTTGGTATTTAGGCAATGTACCTTTTTAGGGTTTGCATTCCAAATGTTTTATGTGGTTTTTTTCCAACTAGTCAATATGTTTGCTGTAACATCTTATTGTTGCTTTATAACTATCAGGTAACAAGACTGTGTTTCGGGGACAAAGACATACAAGCACATGGCAGGATGATTCATGTGAAGACCAGAATATAACTCAGAATCATTGGTAGCTGTAACTACCTTGGTGGCCCTCGTGGGTTTGGAAGCTGCTCAGGAAAGTTTAAAGTTGGATGAGTCCATCAGCATCATTCTGTAAAAGAGCTCTAATTTCCATAACAAAATCAGTCAGAGGCCAATTCTAAGTGGAGTAATTCCAATCCAAAATGAGAAGAGTCAAGCTGCTAATGATGCAACCTGTGATGGCCAGAAGAACAGAAATTATGTGTCTGAATAAAAAAGATGTTTTCACACTTAGTGTTTTCCTTTATTTTAAGCATGACAATATTACTTATTCAATTTTAAGAAGTATGTAGCTTGGACATAACCCCAGTATGAAATTAGAAAAGAAAAAGCCCAATCTATCAGTTCACTTTTAAAGTGTAGATATTGATGATACTAGAACTACCACAGTCAAAGTTATAATGATTATAAATCTCAATGGAATAGTCTGACCATTATCATTGTTTCAAAGGAAATTTAATAACAATAGTACCCATGTAGAAAACCAAGACTCTAGGAATATAAACCAAGATAAACAATTCTTACTTTCCATACTTCAATTTTATTTTTATATACCTGGCTTAAAATATTGTAGCTATGTTACAATCTTTGACACCCTGCTTTGTGAAAGCACCTCTCTTTCTGAATTCTGATGAATTCTGGAGATGAGATGGTGTCTAACAGAATGCAACACCACATCAGCTAAGAACTTTGTTTTTGCAGCTCCTTGCTTTTATGGAGAAGTAGTGAGAGCTCTGTGAACAAGCTTTAAATGTTAAGCATCAGCATCCAAAAATAAATGCTCATCCATTCAGAAACAACAACCAAAAAAAGCTTTAAAAAGAAAAATCATTTAAGGGTTTATTTTTAAACAGTTATTTTTAAAGTGATCAGCTTTGATATCAGAACATTATTCTGTCATCATAAGGGAGTTTAATACTGGGGGATCAAGCTGCTTGCTTTACTTTGAGTTCCATAATTCTTCCTTTCCAAACTTAACAAAAGCTACCAGAGTGTAACTGCTCAGCAGTAATTGACTTAAACATCTAGAGAAAATAACAATTAAAAAGGTACAAAGGGTTCCCTGCTGTACAAATACATTAAAGTAGGTAAATATGAATTCTGCATAAATTAATTTTTAATACATTCTCTCTTTGAAAAGATCTCTTTTATTCTGTATACACAAGCATCACAAACTGTTTATGAAAATAACTGTTTTGAAAAGTAAATAAGACACTGGCAAAGAGTGTGTTGTGCTCTACTTCTGTGGCTGATCTAATAGTTGATAATTCACTTCTGTACTTTGTGGTTTCACTCCTTTGGCTGAAGCATTACAGTGGGTAGACTGAAAGGTCACCTTCAGGGAGACATTTTATTCCAGTAACTTCTTTCAGTGTTCATAATATCCAAAGAGGAAATACTGATGGACAATAGCATGGGATGACATATGCTAACCATGGGAGGAAAGTTCAATACAGCAAGGCATGCCATAAGGAAATGTGGCTTCAGTTTCTGACTCTGATACAGCTTTTTTTTATGTGACAAATCATTTTATCTGCCTCAACTGCTTTTTCCCATAATTTAAATGAAATATTTGTTTACTTTTCCAGATACTGTGAGAATTAATTTAATCATACTTGGGAAAACATTTCAAATTTGTAAAATGGGAGCTTCTACTGGACCTTAGCATAAAGTTGACCTGTAGACTGGGCTTACTTCTCATCAACAGCAAGCAGTCAGACTCAGATATCTTTACTACAATTTGAAACCCCTTTCATGCAACTTCTGCCACAATTATTAACAGAAGATGTTTATTCCTGGCACACTGGCATTAGCAGTCTTAATTATACCAGTCTTACATGTGAAGAACAGTACCCAAATTAAATTTATTACCCTGCAACATTATATTTATGGCAACTTTGAGGTCACTAGAACAAATATAACAGGTCCTTTTAACATCTGGAGAATTTCTCATTCTACCTCCTACCCTTATTTCATCATCACAGTCACAGAGCTCCTCCTTTACCTGCTTGTAAAGACTTAAAGCTCAGGTATAACTGCCTGAACATGTGGTATCCTCCCCCCGCAGCAATGATCTGAGTATAAGCTATGAGTAGTAAAATGTAAAAATACACATGACATTTTGAAACTCTCCAGACCAAGGCTAAAGAGATTAAGGAAAATATATATATAAATATTTGTGGCACATTGTGGAAACAGAACCTGAGAATCATGGTTCATGAGAATCCTGAATCATTGTCAGAAAAAACTGTCTCGCCAAATTCACTGGGGACTGAGTAGACCACAAAGGTTCCCTACATGCATATTCCATCAACCAAAAGGAAGATGGATTTGCTCATTAAATCATAAATTAGTTATCAGTAACTGAGCTCTCAAGAAAACACAAATTAAAATTATGACCTTTGAAAAGCCAAATATACCTAGTTTAACAGCTGCTAAAGAGTAGGAAACATACAAAGAGGCTTACTGTCAAGTGAGCAAAATTACAGAATTTAGTAGTGTAAATGGCCAGACCAATTCTTCTGATATCACAGTTAGGTGCTGTTAAGAGAGACAGTTTAATACTAGATTAATTTTTATTCCAAATAATTGGAAGAAAGCTCTTGATAACAGTCTTCCATTTCTGGCAAGAATCCAGATAGTCCTAGGTAAAGTATTTATCATTCACATGGCACTTCCACTACCTATTTAGAAGAAAGCATGACTATTTTAATCAACTGAGATTGTGTTTCTATACCAGCAGTATTACAGCTTAGAAGCTGAACTAATGTAAGTTGGTATGATTTAAGAAGGAACCATATGTTTGCCCTGTAAAAAAATAATCTAAATATTTATAATTGCAGTCTTTAAAGAAAAGAACTAATTTTGAAAACAAGTAAACAAACTTGTATCCCAACCAAAATTTCTAGTTCTTTTTTTCTCTCTAGTGAAAAAGTCAGATAATTCAAATCAGTTTACTCACATTTCATTATCTTGAAGGACTGTGCTTTTGCCACTGGTTAACAGCATGTATGTGGACAGACCAACTTGTGTTCCCTACTTGTTTATCTTTCTAGAGGAAGATTAAAAAGAAAGAGCCATAGTTACAGCACACATGAGTATTATCCCGTCTGCCATGAACTAAGGGTTCAAAACCGTTGCTGCTATTCTCCATTCTCCCTAAAACAGTAAATGGCAAGAGGTGTCTAAAGAACAAAGTGCTCACTGAAAAAAGGCCAGCTCTGGTGCAAATCCAATGCTGTTAAATTATGGAGTGGCAGTTAGGAAGTACAGATTGTCACCTGCTGCTCTTTTATTCTCAAAAAATGAGAACAACAATTAATTAACTCTAAATTAGAAATGGATGTTCCAGTCACTGAAGGGTTGCAAGTATACACACCACAGAAAAGACAAAGCAAAAACATCAGCACAAGATGGGATCCAACAAGTTGCTACTGCTTTAGGAGAACAATTGAGTTTCTTCAGAAGGAAACAATGGCCGTGAGCAGCAGAGGTGTCACAAGATGTGCACTAACAGATACCAGTGTAACTGCTGATCAGGACTGAATGACAAAAAATTATCAACCCTTTTTACAAACATCAGAAGAGAGGGAGATGCAGAATGCTTGGCAGGACAGTTTTCCTGAAAAGGTCTAGACCACTGAGCCCCAACAGTGCCCAAGATGATGGATGTACCTGCTTATCTTTTTTGTCTACAATTAACACCTACAAATCCAACACAGAGAATTCCCTACGCTACTCTTTGGATTCTTTGGTTAAAAAAGTACTTTGAATTCTGTTTTAATTAGTATGTTATGCCCAAATAGGGGTAATGTACCTGTAAAGTATGCTGGTAGAAACTCTGTTTCCTGTGCAGAAGCTGGTGGCACAAAGTCCTTTAGAATTCAGACAACCAAGGAAGCATACGTCTGCGAGATGTAAATAACTCTAATAGTCCCAAAATGAAAAGATGATTTCACATCTAACTATCCTCAAAGTATTTTTTAAATGTCTCTATATGATTGTCTTATCCAGCTCAGAGCACTAAAATTCTGAAGAAGAAATCTTTGGCTGTGTATTTATTATGCTTGCAAAATGTGATGGCACAACCTTTATCTAGACGATTATGTTGGACACCCTTCATTGTGCTGTGAAGGAGCAGCAGCAGAGTAGCTCACCATATACTTTGAATTGAAGCTGCGTACACTCATTTCATAGGGAAATACACTTAAGGGATCCATACAATGATGGAAGTGGGCCAGAGCCTGACCATAAAAGCTGAAAGAGGATTTAGTTCAGAAAGCACACTCATTCACACTCTGTCCTTCTATAATGTCTTTCCATTATGTTTTCTATGGCTTTTCTCTACCATCAGTCCAAGTTATTGCCAAAGAGTAATAAGAAAAAAGAAAGACCTAAAATCCTTCAGCTGATGTTCTCCTGCCTTGGATTCTGAACAGAGCAAGAGATTCTAATTGTAATTCTGTGAAATAGAATCTACATAAAACTTCAAACACTTAAGAGTTATTTGACCACATCAAATGCTTAACCTGCTCCTAACAGAAAAAGTCCAAAGCACAGTCTTGGTGTTAAAAAGAAAATTGAGTAATTTAGAGAAAGTACTAGAAGCCTGTTACAGTCTGGAGAATTTTCTGAGGATGTGACAATGCTGGTTAACAGGGATTACCCTGCAGATTTCTGTCACTAAATTACCTGCTTTTGGAAATTCTGTCATTTACAGAGCTTTATTACCTAGAAAACTCCCCACTGTAAGCTCAAGAGAAGCCCTAGATGATTTAGATAATTTTAATTCTTGCTAAATATTTCCAGATCCTTAGCAACTCATTAATGCATTGAAGTTGTCCCTAGTTTTAAGGGCTGTGTGAGCTGCCGATTCATGTTTCGTAACACTGAAGAAAAAGATAAATGCACCATCATTTTGTTACTCTCCTTCCTCTAGAGTATATCCATCTGAAAAAGACGTTACTGATAGATTTTTCCTTGTTTCTCAATGTAAAATACTTCAACTATTTTCTCTGAAAAAAATACCAATACATCAGCAGCCAAACTCTCATGTGCAACCTAGATGAAACAAAGCCTTACACAGGCAATATAGGGGAATAAGGGAAACATTTCAGTTTAAGCTTTTGTTGATTACAACAAATGACAAAGTTTTGCACCAGTACAAAAATAGTAACTAAGTCTTGGTTTGTTAGAACAACAAACTCCTAAACAATTATCTGTTTTCTGAGTGCCTGAGCTAGTGATACCATCAGCTGAGAATCTGATGACTCAGAACACTGTCAATTTTGTTGGCCGACTTTGTTAAAGCTCAGTACCCTATGTCACCAACTTCTGAGTAGTTTATCTACAGTAAGCTCCAAGAATGTGAACTTTATTACTCAAAATTAGCTGCTATGCCTAAATATTTAGGAAGAAATGTCAAGTTTCAAACACACTGGAGTATTTCTCATAATTTAAAATCAACCCTACAGCTGGAGGCAATATAAATTCACTACCTAAAGTAGAATTAGCTTGCATGAAAGACATCTTATGTCATACTCAATGCAGCACATCTGGGCTGACCCATCTGACCAAATGCTGCCTTGTCTCCAATGCAGCTGCTCAACAGGCTCTGCTGGCCACAGCAGAGCAAAAAGAGGGAGCCCAGCTGCTCTGCTGCCTCGAGAGTGCTGCGACTGCCACTGGAAACCACCACTTGCTTACAGCACATGCTGCCCTGCAATGAGTTGTTTCTTACTTCACCACATAGCCAGCCTAGCAGAAGGCCAGTGGAGAATCTGGGAACCAAAAAGCAGTGTCCTCTCCTCTTTCCCAGGCAGGCCTGAAAAGAAATTATTTACCCTTAGGTCATCAGTGGGCTGTGGATAAAAAACTGAGATGCTCTCTTTCTGCAGCATCCTCGGTTCTGCCTCTTTCTGTGTGTCACTGCTGGGCTAGCTATCCTTGTTGGGGTCTTCAGTGGAGCTTACATTCCTTTTATATTTTATGCAAAATGTAAGACAAAACATAGCAGAGAAACTACGTCAAAATACACTCTCTGGTCTCTTAACCTTTTGGTAAGAGGAGTATGTTCAACCCTCAGGCTGTGAACCATAAGCATCACTACAATACATGCTTCACTGATACATGTGATAACATTCTCCCTATGCATCACTTTTTATAGTAGCTGGGGAAGCAGAGGAAGCTAAAGAAATCTATTTAGAAGAATTGCATATTTCTTTTAGCTGCTGATTATCCTGACAACTATTAATGAAATGCTTCATGGTCCTGTTCTTTTTAGGTAAAATATACTCCTCAATACAATCTTTTTCTTCTTCAGCCTTCTCATTTATTTTATACACATGGGCAATTGCACACTTATGTTTTCTAGTACCTCACCATTTCCTCTATGAGATCAATTTATTGTGAAAAGCAAGATTGCTGAAGTAACAGGGATGGCAAAGATGGACAGATGAGTATGAATAGCGTGCCCACACTTTCACTTTTTCCTCCACTCAGAATCACAGAACGTTAAGGGTTGGAAGGGACCTCAAAAGATCATCTAGTCCAACCCCCCTGCCAGAGCAGGGCCACCTAGAGCAGGTCATATAGGAACACGTCCAGGCAGGTTTTAAATGCCTCCAGAGAAGGAGACTCAACAACCCCACTGGGCAGCCTGTTCCAGAGCTCCGTCACCCTCACAGTGAAAAAGCTTTTCCTCACCTTTCTGTGGAAATTCTTATGCTCCAGCTTGCACCCATTGCCTCTTGTCCTATCACTAGATAAAGCCCTCCAACTAGACTGTCCCATTGACCACAACTCTCTGGCTTCTTTCCTTCAGCCAGTTCACAATTCACGTCACTACCCCATCATCCAGACCACACTTCCTCAGTTTAGCTGTGAGGATGCTATGGGAGACTGTGTCAAACGCTTTACTGCAATCAAGATAGACTACATCCACTGCTCTACCATCATCTATCCACCTCGTCATGTTCTCATAAAAGGCTATCAGGTTGGTCAAACATGACTTCTCCTTGGTGAAGCCATGTTGACTGCCCCTAATGACCCTCTTATCCTTGCTGTGCCTAGAGAGAGCGCCAAGGATAAGTTGTTCCATCACCTTTCCAGGGATGGAGGTGAGGCTGAACTATCTATAGGTACCTGGGTCCGCCTTTTTGCCCTTTTTGAAGACTGGAGTGAGTGACATTTGCTTTCCTCCAGTCCTCAGGCACCTCTCCTGTTCCCCACAATTTACCAAAGATGATGGAGAGTGGCCTAGTAATAACTTTCACCAGCTACCTCAGCACCCACGGGTGCATCCCATCAGGACCCATGGATTTATGGATGTCCAGATTGCTCAGTTGGTCTAGGGACCAACCCAGTCCTCATGAACCAAGGCAAAGTCCTCCTTTATCCTGACTTCCTCTGGGGCCTCAGTGATCTGGGGCTCTCAAGGATGGTCTCCAGCAGTATAGACAGAGGCAAAGAAGGCATTCAGTAACTCCGTCTCCTCTGTATCCTCTGTCACCAGGGTACCCACCTCATTCATCAGTGGGCCTATATTGCCTCCAGTGTTAGTTTTGTCTGCAATGTATTTGAAGAAGCCCTTCCTGTTGTCCTTGATTTCTCTTGCAAGGTTTAACTCCAAGGAGGCCTTAGCTTTCCTAGTTGTCTCCCTACATCCTCTGACAACAGTCTTATATTCATCTGAAGTGGCCAGCTCTCTTTCCATGACCTAAAGACTCTCTTCTTCCACTTGAGTTTGCCAATCAGTTCCCTGTTTAATCATGCAGGTCTCCTGGCTCCCTTTCTTGATTTCCTACCTGTTGGGATGCTCTGATCTTGAACCTGGAAAAAGTGGTCCTTGAATATTAGCCAACTATCTTGGGCCCCTTTACCTTCTAGTACCCTGTTTCATGAGATTTCCCCTATTAATCCCTTGAAAAGGTCAAAGTTGGCCCTGCTGAAGTTCAGGGTTGTGATCCTGCTTGGTATTCTGTTCCTACCACACAAGACCCTGAACACCACCATCTCATGGTCGCTGCAGCCAAGGTGGCCCTCAACCTTCACTGCTTCAACCAGACCCTGCTT